>BEHA01050181.1:7858-19583 GCA_002897215.1 Eschscholzia californica subsp. californica
AATTAACTCTATAATAAAATCAAAAGTAAGCATCATAATAGTAACTTTCAGTTATTTAAAAAAACTTGTCTGCTGATCCTGAATAGGGAAAAGGGTTTCGATTAAAGTGGTAGACTTATAGAAATTATAACTTTTAGTTATAGGAATCTGAATACCAATAGTATCTGTTGTGATTTCAATCTTCCTGCAAGTAGAATTTTTATCCCAGTCGCAATAGTAAAGATTGAAGTGATTATCAATGGTAGCTCTGTCTCTGCCTCTTGGGGAGGTTGTAATTATCACAACTTTATCGTTAATGACTCGAAAACAATGAAATTGATCTTCTTTCCTGTCGGTAATAACTGAAACAGTCTCTTCAGTCCAGTTATCTTTTTCATCAACCACCCACATGTTGATAGTCATCCTGTTATTGTTGTGTCTAATTGTGTGTACTAGAGCTAGACCATGATCCACATTTAGTAAGTCAACAAGGAAATAATTTTCATCTATATGTAAATCATATATACGGCGGAGGAGATTAGGGACTTGAATTAATCTGAATTTCTCACTCCCCACATGAAATACCCATAAAACTTCCACGAGATCGTAGTCCGTGGGCCAGTAAATAGCACCGTTAGCATAAACATGATTACGGGAAGATCCAAAGTAATCACTGGGTGGGGCATCGTCGATCCTTCTCCATTTATTGTCCCCTACGGTTAAGACCTCACAAACTCTTGGACGAGCAGCAGCAGCCACTCTTCGACGAGTGTATCTTTCTTTATCCCATATGCATACGACTTTGTGTTCCTTGGACTCGGGATTGTATCCAAATCCAAACCGGGGACAATACAAACCATCTTCATGATCTTCTTAATCTTTATTATTTTTCAATTCTTTTGACATATTTGTTTCAAGAATTGGTGTTGATTCTCGAGTGTCAAGATTCAAGATACTAACACCATAATGAACCGGGTCATTAATGTATACAAGACATGTTAAACCATTGATTGGTGTCAACATATAACATGTACCTGCAGGTGAAGTTGGTAGTGTTTGAGAAGATGGAGAACTTACACCATGGATGGACCAGATCATACTAGTTTTATTCACAAAATCGTGAGGATCTGGATAAAGAAGAAGATATGGATTTTTTGTTGATTGAGAAAAGTGTAAGTGATTAATGAAGTGTGAGTCTTGCTCTATTAAGAAACGCCAATCTTTGCATACACACTTGAATCTCATCAATGATTTTACACAACATCTGCTCAGTATCTCACACAATACACCATTATCCCCCACTTCTGCCATTGTTGTTGGTGGTGGTGGTGGTGGTGGCGGCGGCAGCTGTGGTGGATATCCAATTATCATTGTGCTCTCCATGTTTTGAGAGAAAAAACAAGAACACGACAGTGGGGGTGTCCGGGTGTGTGTGGGGTTGGGATTTTAGACTTTAAGAGACAAAAGGCAGTAAAAAAACAGGTTGGCATAGATTCATGGAGACACGAAACCCTAGTTTTCATTCCATATAGTGACCAAACTACCCTTCTCTTCAAATATTCTAATTACACATGTTAAGTTTGTAGTTGGTCAAACTCAATACTAATTGGGACAAGAGTTTGACATTCTATTCTTGGTACTTCTTTCCTAGGAAAATTCTAAAGGAACGACTAAAGTTGTTTAAGATTATGTGTTATTCACCCTAAGACATTGTTAAAACAGAATTTCTTTTCATCTCATCTCTCTTCCTCTATTCGAGCGAAAGGGATTCCCCTTCGCCTGAATTTGGTCAGGATAATCCAGATTTCTTCGTCTGGAACTCAAACGAAGAGAACTCTCTTCTGGATATAAGGGTTGAAGACCTAGATCCAATTTCCATATTTTCTAACCATAATGGAAGACCTCCACCACTTTTTCAGACTTTGTTCTTAGTTGGGATGCTCTAATTTTCATGTAATTTATTTTTTCATGTGTTTCTCTTTCTAGTTGCAACTTTGCAATTAATGAAATCTATTTTACGCTCTTCAACAAAATATATATTTTTTACCACAAAAAAAAGAAAAGAGGAAAGAGGAGAAGGAAAAGAAGTTAGATTTTCCTCCACACTTCCATAGTAGTACGCAGACTTGTGAATGACAATTTAAGCATATTACCAAATTTTGATTTGGGGATTTGAACGAATTCAATGGAAGTTTTTTACACGTAAGATAGTAAATAAATTTTTTAATAATTAGACAGGTACAAATTTGGTCAAAACTCCCTATAACTTTTTTGTTTTGGTGAAAAAAGATCAGTCAATTTTTTTCAGTCTTCATCTCCGTAGGTACTTTTATATTTCCAACACCTTGCAACAGCTTTGCGACAACTTTGCAACACATTGCAATAGCTTTTCAATACTTTGCCACAACTTTGCAACACCTTGTGCCAATTTTGCAAAAAAAAGATTAGATTTTTAACCAAACAAAATACAAATACTTTGGTATTTAACAAAAAAAAAATATAAATATTATTCTTTTAACCAAAAAATATATAACTGGTCTTTTTTAAAAAGTTGAAATAAATATTATGGAATAATGACGCTCTACAATTCAGTCTATATATTGGAATTATTTCTTTGTCCAAATTACCAATTATCGCTTTTCTCCAGGAATCAACTATCGCTTTTCTGATTTGAAGAAGTTTTTATTCCCACGTAGTATTATTTTGGAATTCAATAAAAAGAAAGGGTTATTTCTCAAATATCCCCCACCTTTGTGACCAGCTTCCTGCCTAGCTCCTTACTTTATCAAAAATACTCAGATGGTCCCCTTTTTCAGATTTCGTTATAACACCGTTAACTAGTCATCATCTCTCTCTCCTCTCAGTGCCACCTTATCTTCTCGCCACCTCATCATCTTCACCTGCGAAGGTCGCCGGCTAGCGACCTTCAAAAATTGAAAAAAAAATTGTTTTCTCTGTCCTCTCTCTCTAAAAAAAAATATATTTTTAAATCTCTCTCTAGATCTGGTGGTTCAAATTGAGATTCACAAATTCACTCCCCTTCTCTCTCTACCAGAAACTCTAATGGTCCTAGTCTCCATGATTTTAGCTCTCGAGCTGCTATTGTCGCTTCAGAAACTCAACCAGAACTATGAGTTCTCATTCTTTTTCTTCTTCTGCATTTTACTCTTAATGTGTTTATGTTCTTGTTAAATTTCATCTCTTAGTTTTGTATATTATTATATAGTCTTTTAGTTTTCTATTTAGATTAAACTATGAAACTTAAATCATCTACAACTTTATAATGTGGAATCCCAATTGCCCACTCTGATCAATATGATAATATCATCACACTGAAGTTTATATCTTTATTGCTACCCATGTAGATTCTTTCGCATTTTCTCGAGTTCGGGTTAGTAGGTTCATTTGCGTTTAACAAGTTCAACTCCTACCTTAACTTTAAAAGTATTACTCATTCAATTCATTCATGGAATAAAAAATTGTGCCTTCCCTTACCTTTCAGATGAAGAAAAAACCCTAAGTTCCATATGTTCTATGAATACACACAACTTATACAAATGTAGCTCAACCAGTGACTGATGCTTCCAGTTTCGATTTTACTGTAACTCCTTTTTTGAAGGTCGCCGGAACAGAACTTTCAGAATGTATCTCAATTTATAGACCATTAAAGGCCTGCGAACAGACCTTCAACGAACTGTTCGCAGACCAGATCTGGTGAACCAGATCTAGAGAGAGTTTTTTTAAAAAGAAAAATTCTTTTTTAGAGAGAAGAGAGAGAAAATATTTTATTTTTTTAATTTTTGAAGGTCGCTGGCGGGAAAATTGGTCGGTCGGCGACCTTCGCCGGTGAAGATGATGATGTGGCGAGAAGATGAGGTGGCAGAGAGAGGAGATGGAGGAGAGAGAGATGATGACTAGTTAACGATATTATAACGAAATCTGAAAAAGGGGGTCATCTGGATATTTTTGATAAAGTAGGGGGCTAGGCAGGAAGTTGGTCACAAAGTTGGGGGCTATTGGGAAATAGCCCAAAAAGAAACTAACTCTTGGGATAAAGTCATAACGCTTAGGTTTTTATTATGCTCGTGTGAAAAGAAATCCAAGAAAAAAATCGACCTTTTTTTTCAAGAAAGGAAACACAATATTTTTATGAAGTTACCAAATGTTGGTATTTTGAAAGAAAGTGGAAAATTAAGTTTCTCACCTTTACCATGTGTGATGTGTGATATCCAAAATATAATTTTAGTCTTTATCTTGCACACAATATAGAATTAGAAGCAATGGATATAATAATTTTGATAAGGAGAAAATATTTGATAGAGAGAATGAAGTGAAGTCTTTAATACTTCATTGGCTATGAATACTAATAAAAATGGGGAAGTATAAGAGTTAGCTATGGGTTGTTGGATACAAGCCAGATGAATTATCTACACAAAACCTAGAATATATTAATAATATTAGAAGAAACTAATATACAATAAAATCAAAAGTAAGCATCATAATATATAGTAGTAAGCTTGAGTTATTTAAGGAATACTTGTATGTTGATTTTGAAGAGGGAGAAGGGTCTCGACTGAAGTTGTAAAATTATAGAAACCATGATATTTAGTAATAGGAATCCGACCGCCAATAGTACTTGTTGTGATTTCGATCTTCCTGCAAGTAGAATTTTTATCCCAGTTGCAATAGTAAACATTGAAGAAGAGATTATCACTGGCAGGTTTGGCTCTTGGGGCTGTAATTATCACAACTTTATCGTTCATGACTCGAAAACAATGAAACCGATCTTCTCTCCTACCAATAATAACTAAAACAGTCTCTTCAATCCAGTTATCTTTTTCGTCAACGATCCACATCTTGATAGTCACCGTGTTATTGTTGTGTCTGGTTGTGTGTACTAGAGCTAGACGATGATCCACATTTAATAATCGAACGCCTAAATCATAGAGACGTTTATTATTTATTATCGAGCGGGGGAGGAGGATATTAGCAGCTGGGACTTGGATTAATCTGAATCTCTCACTCCCCACGTGAAATACCAATAAGACTTCCATGAGATTGTATTTCATGGACCAGTAAATAGCACCATTAACATAAACAGAACCTTCCCAAGCATCATCCAAAGCTCCGTAGTAACCACTCAGTGGGGCATCGTCGATCCTTCTCCATTTATTGTCACCTATAGTTAAGACCTCACAAACTCTATCATACCTTGGAGGAGAAGCCTTGTATCTATCTTTATGCCATATGCATAGGACTTTGTGTTCCTTGGACTCCGGATCGTATCCAAATCCATACTGGGAATAATAGCAATAACCATCTTCATCTACAATATTTTTCAGCAATGTTTTTAGAATTGGTGTTGATTCTCCAGTGTTGATATTAAAGATACTACCACAATGATGAACTGAGTTACGGTATATAAAACATGTTAAACCATTGATTGGTTTCAACATATAACCTGGATCTTGTGAAATTGTTTGTGTTTGAAAAGACGATGAACAACTTACTCCATGGACGGACAAGAAGATATTAGTTTTACCGTGAAAATAGTTATTGTTTGTATAAAGAAGAAGATATGGATGTTTTGTTGATTGAAAAAAGTGTGAGAGAATGAAGTATGAGTCTTGCTTTATTAAGAAACACCAATATTTGCATACACACTTGAATCGCATCAACGATTTTACATAACATCTGCTCAGTATCTCCCACAATACACCATCTCCCAATTCTGGCATTGTTGGTGGTGGACATCTAATTACCATTCTGCTCTCCATGTTTTGAGAGAATGAAAAAAGAACACCAAAGTTGGTGTGCTTTGGGTTAGAGACAAAAGGGTGTAATAAACAGGTCGGCATATATAGACTCAAGAGAGACACGCAACCCTAGCTTTACTTCCATCCAGTTAGTGATGCATAAAAGGCCGGGTCGGGCCTAGCCAACCCGGGTTGAAGTGTCCTGGGCCGGGCCTCAACCCGGGTTGGCTATACAAAGGCCCCAGCCCGGGACTGGGTATAGACCCAGTCCGGGCCGGGTTGAATCCGGGCCGTCGGGCCCAAACCATAGGCCCAGACCCGTAATAGAACCCGGGTTGGCCAGGCCCGTTTTCTGTACGGGTCGGGCCTGTACAGAACGGGCCGGTCCCGGTCCGGCCTGGCCTTTATAACATCACTACACCCACTGACCTAACCACCCTTCTTGTCAATTCACACCCCCGCAATTTCAAGAAAAATCCCCAGAGCGTAAAAACTTAATCATGATTGACTTAGGAGACATATTTATTTTTTAATTCAAAATTTCATTTTATTGAATTTTGCCTCATAATCTTCATCTTCTCGTCACCTTCAACACCACAACTTCCGACCACAACCACGATTTCCAACTATTGTCCACCACCATTCCGACCACCACTACCACTTCTTCTCTCTCTCTCTGACTCTATCTCTCTCTCTCTCATCCATAGTAGTAGGCAAGGTTGTGAATGACAATTTAGGGGTCATTGCCAAATTTTGATTGTGGTGTTTTAAACGAATTCAATGGAAGTTTTTACACGTAAGATAGTAAATACAAATTTTTAAATTTGCAACACCTTGCGAAAGTTTTGCAACACCTACAACAACTTTGCAAGAAATATTGAGTTTTTAACTAAACAAAATAATTATTTGAGTTTTTAACAAAAAAAATATAAATCCCCCAAAAAGTATAACTTGTCTTTTTAAATTAAAAATAAAATAAAATTGGGTCCAATAAATCATATGGAATAGTGACGCTCTACAATTCAGTCTATATATTGAAATTATTTCTTTGGCCACATTATCGATCAGAAGATTTAGCTTGTATGAATTGATATTATTTCTCCAAGCCTACTTTTCTGATTTGAAGAAGTTCATTTTATTCCCACGTATTATTGTTTTGGAATTAAAAAAAAAAAACCAATTCTTGGGATAAAGTACTTGTTGTGATTTTAATCTTCCTATTTTAGCCAAGAATCTCGTTTGTCACGAAAGAAGCAAGCACATTGATACACAGGGACGGAACCAGAATTTTTGTGAGGAAGGGGCCAGAACATGCTAGTCATAACTAATTTGGGAAATTTTTATAATAAGTTCATGCAAAATTACCACAAAAAAATAACAATGAAGTGATGAAGATTAAACACAAATAAGGAAAATAACATAGATCTACTACCCATGATAGTTTTTTTTTCTCTTTAATGTATCAAATCAATCGTCATTAATATTTTGATTTCTCTTCTAGCCATTTGAATGGTTATGCCTACTTAAAACTAAGTTTTTTTTGACAAAACATAAAATTTTTCAAGAAGATGTAATTGCAAAGGAAGATAAATTTAATGGTTAAGCATTAGAATAATATATTGAAGTGGTGGAAATTTGGATAATTTAGAGGTGGGTAATGTGGGCCATGGAAGACTTGAGGTTGAGATAATTTATTAGGTCTTTTGGTGTGTGGGTAGGAATTGGTGTTATTGTGGCTTGGGTTGGATTTGGTTGGGTTAAGGGGACAAATAAACTAAGGCGCAACATAGTAACATTTTACTAACACAACAGCTAGAAAAAGCAGTTCAACAAACAATAGCTAGAATAAGATTGAGGGTCAGGGGGGCCATGGCCACTCCTGGCCCTCACTTAGTTACGTCCCTGTTGATACACGATATCATTTTATTCGTGAGCATGTTAAAGAAGGAGATATTGAAGTGATGTATTGCATGTCTCAAGATCAAATAGCGGATATATTTACGAAGCCTTTGAAACTTGATGTCTTTAGACGATTGAAGTGGATGTTAGGTATGAGAAGCTATAGAAATTTGGTTTAAGGGGTATGTTGAAAATGACTCTAAACCAAATTTGGGCTTGGGCTTAACATGGAGTATAAGTAAGTGTGGGCTTGACTAAATTGGAGTCATAAAATAAAAATGGGTAAGAAGAAGAAAAGTGGGTTGGTGGAGTTAAATTAAATACAACGATGTAGAGCTTCTTTTGTAGATCAAGAGAAACCTAGTGAGAGTAACTAAAAAAGAAAAGTGTGTTCTTGGTGGTTCTTTGCAAGGGAGATGCTATTTTAAAGAGATAATCTAATAGAACAAGACTCTTTAGTTTAATGGTGTTCTTGTGTTGTTTACTTCTAAAGGTTAGTAGTTATTTATGAGATTTAACTTTGTTGTAGAAAAAGATTTGAGTTCATATATCTAAGTTTGACGAGATTTAGTTGATGATTGTTTGGGACCTTATTACTTGTGGTTTTTTGTGCTTGTATCTTTTAACATCAAACAACATAAACATGCAATTTATGAAGTCATTACTTAGTTAAAGAGAGAAAATTGAGTGACGAGGAAGAAGAGAGAAGTTACCTGTATAAGAGTACCGAAGCTATTTGGAGACGAAAGAAGAAAATCGAGTGAACGCTTAAGTAGTATGGTTAATGGTTGTCCCGATCAGGAGATTAGAAAGAAATACTCAAAGTGTTGCAATTTTTCTCTACCGATTGCCAGCTATCTATCGGTGGGCGACTGGTTTGACAAAAAGATATTTCTTTTTTTTTCTCTATCGTTGGTTAAAAACAACTACGATCTTGAAGCGTCAATCTTGAAGCGTCAGGCAGAGTCTCTGATATGAAATCCGGGCTGGCAGGCTAATTCCAAGGTTCATCGCCATCAAGAAGGAGCTCCTCTTCAGTCCCTTGCTTTCTCGTTTCGTTAAAAAGAAAAGGGGACAAGATGGAAAGGATGATGATGGTGTTGGTGGTGAGAGGAAAGAAAAAGATAGAGTTGGATAAGATAGCAGTGGCGGCACGGTAGTGGTGGGCTTAAGGAGAAAAGGAGGGCGGATCTTAAACTAGTCGTCGATGACGGTCGACTGACCATCAACCGACGACTAGTTTCCGGTTAGAGAAAGATAAAGTAATATGAAGGTACTACTTGTCTAATTTTGAAAGGAAGAGTGTAAAGGGAAACACAATATTGACTATTACGTATAACTAATAAAAACTTTGTCTTGTGAGTGAAATCGAAATAGTAAACAAATGTGAGGACCAAATTTTCTACTGGTTCATAAATTAGGAGCGGAAGTGGAATTGACCACAATATAAAATAATAAAGCAGAAACCCGGTGTTTTAGAGTCAACAACTGGTAGCCCAATTTGTAGTACATTTACTCCGCGAATGTCTCATGTTCAATCTCATGGAAGTGCAAAGCCATGATTATTGAACTTGGCTATAAATGAATTATTTTGATGGACTTTAGGCCTCTAGTTTAGATAGGCTCTAGGCCCAATAGTTAGAATGTTTAATTTCAGACGGCTATCGTGCCACATCTTGATCGGGTATCAATGCCTTTGTAACGACTTCGTAGTCAATGACCCAAAACAGAACAAAGTGTATGGACCAGTAACGCCTAGAACAAGAGAAATATAGGGCCAAAATCAAATTTGGGGCCTCTCCAACTTAGGGCTTTTGGATACAAGAATGATCTCCATATGGACTATCTACACAAAAACCTAAAATATATTAACATTATAAGTGACTAATATATATTCAAATCAAAAGTAAGCATCATAATAGTAACTTTGAGTTATTTAAGGAATCCTTGTATGTTGATCAAGAGGGAAAAGGGTCTGGACTGAAGTTGTAAACTTATATAAACCATGAGATTTAGTAATAGGAATCCTACCACCAATAGTACTTTTTGTGATTTCAATCTTCCTGCAAGTAGCATTTCTATCCCAGTTGCAATAGTAAAAGTTGAAGAAGAGATTATTATCAAAGGTAGTTCTGCCTCTGGGGGTTGTAATTATCACAACTTTATCGTTCATGACTCGAAAACAATGAAACTGATCTTCTTCTTTTCCAATAATAACTGAAACAGTCTCTTCAATCCAGTTATCTTTTTCGTCAACTATCCACATCTTGATAGTTGTCGCATTGTTATTTTCATGTCTGGTTGTGTGTACTAGAGCTAGACGACGATCCACATTTAATAATCGGACGCCTAAATCATTTAGACTTTCATTAGTATTTACACGGGGGAGGATGTTAGCAGGAATTTTGATTAAACTGAATTTCTCACTCCCCACATGAAATACCAATAAGACTAGTTCCATGAGATTGTCCTTCATGGACCAGTAAATAGAACCATTAACATAGACAGAATTTTTGCGAGGCCTATCGTGACTCAGAGGGGCACCATCGACGATACTTCTCCATTTATTGTCACCTACAGTTAAGACCAGACAAACTCTATCAACCCTTGGAGGAGAAGTAATAGTGTATCTAACCCTTTCCAATATGCATACCACTTTGTGTTCCTTAGAGTCAGGGTCGTACCCAAATCCATACCGAGGATGAGTAACACTGAAGAAGCCATCTTCATCTTCATGATCTTCATTATTTTTTAATTCGTTCGGTAGTGATGTTTCAAGAATTGGCGTTGATTTTCGAGTGTTGATATTAAAGATACTAACACCAAAATCAACTAGGTTATAGTATCCAAAACATGTTAAACCATTGATTGGTGTCAACATATAACATGAACCTGGTGAAATTGGTAGTGTTTGAAAAGATGAACAACTTACTCCATGGATGAACAAGATACTAGTTTTATGCTCATAATATGTAGGACTTGTATAAAGAAGAAGATATGGATTTTTTGTTGATTGAGAAAAGTGTAAGTGATTGATGAAGTGTGAGTCTTGTTCTATTAAGAAACACCAATCTTTGCATACACACTTTAATCTCATCAATGATTTTACACAACATCTGCTCAGTATATCACATAATACACCAAGATCCCCCAGTTTTGGCATTGTTGCTGGTGGTGGTGGCGGTGGTGGTGGTGGACATCCAATTATCAGTGTGCTTTCCATGTTTTGAGAGAACATGAAATTGGGTGTGTGTAGGGTGGAGGTGTTAGACTTTAGAGACAAAAGGCAGTAGAAAAACAGGCCGGCATACATAGACTCGGAGAGACACCAAACCCTAGCTTTAGTTCCATCTAGTGACCAAATTATCCTTGTTCTTAAACATTCTAATTACACGTGTTAAATTTGCTGCGGCCGTACAACTCAAATACCTAAACATTTTATTCTTGATTACTGTCACCGTTTTTTCTATGGGACTATTCTCACAAGTGTGACGTACGTTAATCTTAACACGTATTTATTTCTTTTTCGGCGACGTGGAACATGTGTGGCTTTTAAAATTATCACGTACAGGTCTAGTTCTGATACCATGTTAAGTTTGTGGTCATGTAAGTCTCTCGAAAAGAAAAACACACGTCCAGGAAAAAGAATAAAACGTTTTGTTAAAAAGAAAAAAAAGACAGGTGTTGGGTTCAAAGAATGTCACACATGAGGGGCGTGCTAAGATAGTTTCCCATTGGATAAAAGTGATCTAGTAACTACGAAAATAACAGTTAGATCATCTCCGCTCATTGCTAATTGGTTTTGAGTTGGATCATGATGTAGAGGATTTGGGCGAGGATTACATGGAAGAAATCGATGCGGCAAAAATCATGGTGAACGATTAAAACTGCTAAAATTGAAGCTACGGATGTCGGCTTTGAACAAAATTCCGAGCGGCGGTGCGAAACGACGTTCCACACATTCCTTTTCGCTTGCGCCAAAATTAACCCACTTGGTGGTCAAATTCCATCATTTAGGCCCTCATAATGATCTCTTACTTTTTTCCTAAAACTATTTTGTAGTAAATTTTCTATTTTTTGAAGTTGGCATT
>BEHA01050182.1:6707-19873 GCA_002897215.1 Eschscholzia californica subsp. californica
GTATTGAGACTAATCAAATACCCGTTTTATCAATCGTTTTCGAAATTCACATTTCTTTCCTAAACCCTTGATAATATTTTAATTTTCTTACAATAATACCTATTGAAGGCTCACAAATCATACGAGAAGATCGATAGGTTAACTTACACTTAAACACATGCCTCAAGGTGTTGTATATGGAAGAGAAAACCTCTTTGTGGGTTAGAACTCCTGCTGGACCGGCCTGAAAATCAATCAGTCAAAAAAACATAGTTAGTACATGTACGTCTATCTACAGAGGAAAACAGAATTCAGATCTTGTCGTAGAAATAACTAGTCAAAGAGGAATGAAATAAAAGTATTTAAGGAATAGAATGAAGACCTGAGTGACAAAGATGCCATTAGGGCTAAGCTTGGGCTTGACAATTTGGTCATAGAAGGATTTTGTATAGAGCTGGTAGCAAGGTCCTCCTTCAACTGGGTCAGCTAAGTCCCCCACTATCAAGTCAAACTTCTCTTCCCTGTTCTCCAATTCAACCCTTCACTCAATCAAGTACATTTCCAATTAGATTAATTGCTAATCAATAACCAAACATATCATATACTAGTTTTCACTTGAATTAAGCTTGGTATTGGTATTGAAACTCGACTAATTGACAAGACCTAAGGAGATCACTAGTAAATAATATCGGCAACTTGAGTTCAAAATATTATTTTTCAAGAAGTTAGTTAAACTGACTATCCTCACTATCATTTCAAAATTAAGACTAATGTTTTCGACCTGGTAAAGAAATTTCAGTTTTGCGATTGATCGATCGTGACTTTGGTCTTAGTAAAATTAGGAGTTCTTTCGACATATATACCTACTAGATGAGGTGTTGTTATGAGCTATCATTATAGAAATCTCACAAACATCACAATTATCCTCTATATGTTCAATACAACATATGAAGTGGTCATCCTATCTTAAAATGTACACTCAATTGAAGCACTTTAGGAAGTGGAGCCCCAACTACAATGTGAGTGCTTTGTGCCATTTAGACACCCAATTTCACATTTCACGCCCAAAAAGACACTAATTATATTAATTAGGCACAATTTATCAAGGCCTAATGACATTTTAATCATTACATGATATACATATAGCTAGGTTACCACGGAGAAATAAGAAAATGTCGGCTATAACAGGAACAAAACAAATTTAGTAACTATATCGGACAAGATGGTGTGAATAATATTTATTAATTAATTATGTAAGTCAATCATGAGCTCAGATACCGGTCACCGTTACCTATTGTTATTAATGTCGGACTAAACGACATAATTTGGGCCGAGACAATATAGATTAAATTTCTTTGTTGTTTTCTATTTCTGAATGAGAATATATTCTTTAATTTACTTGCCTTAATTTGAAAATAGTGAAGATTCTCCCTAACTTTAAACAAATCTCAACCGTTAATCTTAGTTTATGGAAAATTAATGAAAAACTTAAATAAATCTCAGCCGTTGATTTTACTTACTTAGCATCGTTAATAACAAGATCGAGCTTCTTATCACAAAACGCCTCCCAGTTCATCGTCAGATACTTACGGCAAAACTCAACTACCTCCTGCCAAATTAAAACTTGTCATGACAAAATTACCCTTACGACAAACCAAAAAGACACAACCCTAACCTGAAGGGTATTCTCGTCTTTTCATCCTTACCACTTTTCAAACAAAAACAGAAGAAATCAGACTGGGACCCACATCTTTTCGTCTCATTTAGGATGATTTGGCAAAGAAAGAATCTTACAGGTCAGATTTGACACGTGGCGAACAACAAGAAAGGGTAGGTTCCACTGATAAAGAATCTTTTAGATCGGACGGTTATGAATGAGTGAGGGTTGTTTTTAGAGGGGGGAGTGGGACCTAGTTAGGGTTTTGGGGGTTTCAGGTTTCTTTACCTGATCGATGTCACACATGACAACTTTCTCTATATTTTTGTGCCTCAGAATTTCTCTGGCTGCTGAACCTTCTCCTCCTCCCATGATGAACACACTTCTTGGACTGAAAAATATTTATAAAAAGGAAATTTATTAAAAAAGAATAAAAATAAAAAAAAATCAATAAACGGATTATGGATGAGAATATATTAGATTTTTCATTTACTTGGGGTGTTGAAGGAGAGGAGGGTGAATCAAGCATTCATGATAAATGAACTCGTCATTTTCAGCACTCTGCATCTTCCCATCAATCACCAAAATCTGCTTCAATATAAATATATCAGATCAAGTTCGCAAAATAAAAGAAGAGACACAAAAAAAAAAAAGATCATGCAGAAAGTTGATCTAGTGAACCCGATAAATAAATTTAGATTCAAGATTCGAGAGTAATAAATACAAGATTATGCAAACCAACCTTTCCAAAATGTTTTGTATCCAATAGGGCTATATCTTGGTACTTGCTAGTTCCTTTGTGCAAAGTACTGTGGCCAAATAAATCAATAAAATTGTTAGTCCTAATCATTAAAACAACTTTTTGTAAAGAAAGAAAGAAGACCCATTTCAATATCATATTTCAAAGATCTAAAAAAATAGAATTATATATGTCATAGTTAAGTTTAGATTAAGATTAAATAATATTATCTGATATGAACGCATTTAGTTGGATGGTAATATGCGTCTCTTAGGCAGAACAGAGTTCAAATCTTGTTGTACAAAAAAAAAAAGGAACACAATCTGCATGGTAGATAAAAGGATCTTAAATAATAACCTGTTGAGAGCAAAAGACCATTTGAGATAATCATCAATCTCTTCTTCATACCAATTACAAGATTCATCTTGAATTTCATTATTTTGGTCATCAACCTTAACACCACCATTAGAGACTACTTGATTATTGTTATTGGGAGGGAGGATTTCAATAGCTTCACCCATTGTTGTAAGAACAAAAGAAAGCTAGTAAGAGAGAGATGGGGACGGAGAAAACTAGAGAGAGAAAGAGAGTGAGTGAGGGGGTGAGACAAGAAATGGTGTATTTATAGGTGTGAGGTGATGAGACTTGTGGTGGGTGTGGGTGTGGGTGGAATTAATAAAAATGTAAAAGTTGAAATGGATTTTGGATGAGAGGGAAAAAAGTGCCTAACTTTAGGGTATGGTAAGGCGTGTTTGGTTGTGGGGACAATTGATTAACACGCGGGGTACTAGTGTGACTCGTGGTGGTATTGTACATATAAATGAGGTAAGTGAATATTAAGCATAATAATCTTGGATTATATTTTTCATAGCCGAGATGGTTACAAACTGACTAATTATCGAGTTAATAAATGGCAAAGATTAGATACTTATAGTCAATTTTTGTCAAAAAAGTTAATGAAAATTCGAATGATTTGCAAACCAGATTGCGCGAGTATTAACTAGTTAATGAAAAGATTGTATAATTTTTTTTAAGAATGTAAAAAGGATTAATGTGATGGCGAATGAAAAATCCAATGTTCTCGGTCGAGATGATTGGAATATTGACTAGTCAATCACAACGTTACGGAACACAAAAAACCAAGTAAACGTTAGACAGGAATCGAATGTAGTTTGTCGGAATTTGTGCTTCCGATGATTCTGATCAATTGGATCTCTATATTCACGCAACCCACATTACTCACTAATCTAATAAAGTAAATTCAAATATTTAGACTTTTTTCAAACGATTGAATAATTAATGAGAAGATCTTATAATCTCATTCAAGATTGTGAGAAATCCCACTAATAATTAGTATTTTAGACTTCTTTCTCTAAATAAGTGTGCAAGCAAGAAATTTGGTGAGCCATAAATGATTTCAACTTTGAGTAAGAAAAAATAGAATCATTTGTAATTATTTTGGCAAATTAAACTTTATTGTTAAAACTGCGAAGTATTTATGACTTAACTTGTTATTTGCTTTTATTACATTTTTAAGATATATTAGTGATCACTTTAATTAGAATGTGACTATTTTTAATCATTTGTAAAATGTTTTATGTAAAAATTATGTTCATATTTTAAAATCTCCGTCCTTCTTGAATCTTGACCCATAGTCCTGGCAATTGTATTTGAAGGATTATTAATACCTCAAAATAACCATAAATTTAGGAGTTTATGTAGATATTATATTAGGTTAAAAATGCTACCAAATAAGCACCTAGACAACTTAATAGGAAAAAAAAATGTCATTTTGGTACCTAAATATCAAATATATATTTGACAAATACCAGAGTGGAAAAGAGAGGTACCGAGTTGGTTTGCCAATTATGGTGTTTGAAGAAAATGATTTTCATTTAAGGCATTTTTTTATGTATTCTCAAAAACATATGGACAAATATTTCTCAAGTATGTAAATTTAATCATCATCCGAATTAAGATTAATTATAAAACTATTTGATTTGAGAGATTAGAAGGTAAAACATTAAAAGGGGCATAATGGCATTCAAGGTCTGAAATACCATAATTTTTTCTTAATTCTTTGTGTTTAAATCAAAATTATATCATTTTCCCAAAATTTATGAGTCAGACTAATCTTTCTTTTTATAATTAAACAACAGAAATGGAACAACAATAATAGTGTGATTTTGTTGTGAAGTATATATCGATAGTATTGAAGAGTAAAAATAGTAAATAGTCGATAATACATTATAAGGTTCTGTTGGTTTTGTTTTTTGATTTGCTATTGACTTTCGTTTTTTGTCGAAAGTTTGCTATTATATAGCCATTAGTAGTATTCATGAGCCTAACTATACTAAAAACGCACGATTAGAGAAGTATCTAACCCTTTAAGGAAAAAAAAAATGATAATGTGTACCGATTTTGTCACATTTGTACATATACAACTTTTTTCTTTTCTTTTTGCTAGAATTTGTATATATGGAATTTTAATAATATGTTGTTTCAGTAGACAGTGGATATGTTCATGATTTTATGAAGTGTTGATGTTTAGTGTCATTATACTCTTATCAATCTACTCACTACCCTTAATCATGTGGTTTATGTTGAATCACTTCAATATGAAAATATATAAAGACATAAATATCAGGGTATACATATATATTAGGTTGACTTTATTTTAGGCTCTTAACTGTGGTTAAACTTCTGTTTTACCCTCTAATTTATCATAAATATAAATTTGGTCCCTTTCCTAAATGTCCATCCCGTGTTCATTTATTATTTTTATATTTCCCGCTAATACCCTACTTAATTCTCTTCATCCAGAGCTTCTCTTCATTTCTTCTGTCTCCAATTTTATCTACTTAACCTCCCATTAATGGTTTTTTCAGATAAAACAAGATGATAAAAGTGACAAAGATTCAAGAGGAGGAACCCAATGGCTTCTCCGATGCTCCTTCATTCCTCTTTTCTTCACCATTACCAAGTTTACCCATAATTCTAACTTTCTTCATCCTTCCATGGTCTCAATTCCTGTTCAAAAATGGCTGACCTCAAACAATTTTTCTGAAATTATTTTTCTTGCTCTTTTAAATAACAATAACGTTATGGGTAGACTGTAGAGTATCAAATTTTGTGCCAGACCTAAATCTAGTAGTGTCAACTATGCTCTGGAAGTTTTCCATGAAATTCAACATCTGAATGGTTTCCATGAAATTCAACATCTGAATGGTTTAATTTATAATAGCATTATAACTTATAAAAGGTTATTAACAAGGGGAAATTTAGCCAAAACTCCCTATTAAATTTGGACTTTGGTTAAAAAGGATCCGTCAATTTTTTTAGTCTTCAGCTACCTGAGTATTTTTTAATTTGCAACACCTTGCGACAGCTTTGCAACGTTTTGCAATAATTTTACAATTGTTTTGCAACAACTTTGGAGCGCCCTGCAACTAGGGTGGCAATTTAGTCTGAACCGGTGGGTTTTCGCCCAAACCCGCCCCATTAGGGGCGGGTTTTACCGACCCGTTTTTGTAACGGTTCGAATATGGTATAAAGTTAAAAAATAATCGGGTTCGGGGCGCGTTTGGTATTAGATAGTAAACCCCACTCCGTATAGTAACTTATATATTAAATATATACTTTGCAACACCTTACAAATAAATATTGGGGTTTTAACCAAACAAAACAAAAATATTTTGGTTAAAACCCCAATATTTATTTGTAAGGTGTTGCAAACCCCACCCCGCAACACCTTACAACAGCTTTGCAACACCTTACAAATAAATATTAGGGTTTTAACCAAACAAAACACAAATATTTAGGTTTTTAGCAAAAAATACAAAATTTGAATTTTTAACAAAAAAAAAAAGTATAACTTGTCTTTTAACTAAAAAAAAAGTTTAAAATCGAGGCTTTGACCCAATTTCCTGATTAACAAGCTCAATTATAGGCTAATTTCTATCGATTATATTAATCCCAAATTTAAAAGAATATATCTATCCTAATAGATTCACTTTCACATCTCTTATTTAGAGCTTGTTGTAATGGAAATTTCTACGAAGAAGTGAAACAACTTCATGGTTATATTTTATGTTTGGGTTAAATTTTTTATTATGATTAATTATCTCAAAATATTTTGATTCATAAGTTAGTTAGTTAGTTAGTTTCGATAAGACGAGTGTTTGATAAAATGTTAGCACAACCTTCAAATTAGCAATTTTTTTTCCAATCCATCATAATTGATTCATTCGCCAAATTGTCTACAAAAACAGAGTATGTGTATCTGAAAAAATGATATAAATTGATCCAATTCATTCCCAGATTGTCGGATTTATAGGAGAGATAGCAAAAGGAGAAGGAGAATAAAATCTTTTCAAGATATTAAGTTTTCACATTAAAAATATATTTTGTATTTATATTAGACCTTCATTAGTGAAGGTCTAGTAGATTGAAATTGGAGAAAGAAGAAAAGGAAAGGGAAAACTTGGGGAGAAAGAAAATTAAGAGTATCATTTGAAAATATAAATTGGTCTATGGTCATAAGATGGATTCAGATAAAAGAGCCAAATTTGATATATGATCAACAAGAGGTGAAAAAACGGGTCACAAAACAAGAGGATTAATTCTGTTTTGGCACCCAATCTGTGACCAACTCACCGTTGTGGTCTCCATACGTGTCATGCGGTTCGTTTTAGCCCTCACGGGTATAATGATTCAACTTTTTCTAAAAATATCTTTGGGTGCTAATGGAATTATTTCCCCAAAAAATTTAAAAACATAGAGGCCACATCATCTATTTATCTCTCCTCCATCATATCTCTCGCTCTCTCCACTTCACCATCTTCTCCGGCGAAGTTGCCGCCGGTCAAAATTTTCTGGCGACCTTGCAACCTAAAAAAAAAGTTAAATTCTTCCTCCTTCTTCTTCTATTTTCTTCTTTCTTTTTCTTCTTCTCTCTCTTAAGACCTCCGATGAAGGGGAGCCTTCGCTGGAGATCTTCGAACAAACCTTCAAAGGTCTGGTCCGTTCACCAGATTTGGTGAACCAAACCTTTGAGGGTCTCGTTTGTTCACAAACATAACATATTGAGAAGAGATCAATCGTATACATAAGAGAAGAACAAAACATAACTCGAGATTATAGGATATGAAAAATAAAATATTCATGAAGATTATGGAAACACATGAAGAACGGACATAGTCTAATAAATTAGAGATTATAGAAAGAACAAAATATTCATAAGAGCATCTCCAATGCAAAACTCAAAAAAAACTCTAATTGATTTATGTGTCAAGTCTCAACCGAGATTCTCTTTCCTAAGTGGCCAAATTGTGTGTCTCTAATTTAAGTCTTTCTACAATGCAACACTAAAAAAACTCTAATAGTTACACATGTCACACATACATTTAATAGGAAAAAGTAGTTGAAAAATGAAGCCTTCTATTGGTCCAAATATTAAATTTGATGACTAAGACACTTAAGACTCTCAAAAGAGATCTTAAAAGTAGAGTTTGTAATTGAGACATCTCAAAATTAAATGCTTCCACATCATCTTAAGATCTTAAGTGAGTTTTGCATTAGAGAAGTTTTTTCCTTTAAAAAACTCTAAAGTCGTAAGTGGCACTTAAGATTTTCGGACGGTCCATTTGAAACGGTCGGTTAGCGGGTTGTTTGCCGACACAAAATTTGACCGAGACTGGCCCGCCTACTCCTTCGGGTCGGTCGGGTATTGACCGTCGAGTGCCCATGGACCTTTTTCTCTCGGGCGAACGGATCAAATAGCGGTCTTCCATGTCTTTTTCCACCATTACCCACGGATAATTTCAAAAAAGAAAAGTACATTTTTTTAAAAATTTTCGAGAGTAAAAACAAAGTGTTGGACACTCATAAAAACCAATATAGTTTCAAATTTGAAGCCAAAATAGAATTCATCCTAAAAAAGAAAAATTAACCATATAAACATATAACTTTTGTTTTAAAAGAAATACCACACTCATCCTTTAACTTCACATCTATTAGGAATACCACACTCCTCTTTTAACTTAGGAATTACCTACTTCCGACATAATAATAAGGTGAAAAGAGGCGCAAAATTTATTAGAGATGGCTTAAGGAGAAGGTTGAAGAAGGGAAAGGGGGTACAACAATGTCCATGTAGGAGTTAGGACCCGCATCTTGTAGTGGGTCCCACATGGTTATAGAGTGGGTGGGTCCCGCTTGGTTATAGGGGGTGTTTGAGAGAGAAACATGTCTACCATGCGCATGGTGATTCCACTTAAGTGAAGATAGTGAGTGTGTGTAGTGTTAGGATGTTTGTGGAGAGTCCACTCTTTCCTTAAACCATTTTGTGTGTACTCCAAAATCATATCACCATGTCTTTGCGTGCTTCATGTCTTTTTCATTCTCAACTTAAATTACCCCCTTTCTACTTTTATAGGATGTTGGATTTTAATATCTGTACTCACTTTTATATTTGTATTTGTTCATTCTTCAATTGTTGAATATCTCCTGATAATGTTTATTTATTTTCATTGTAGTTTTGGATTATGATAAAAACAAAACAAACTATGTGCTTACTCTCTAATCTTTTTTTTTTGTTACTTAAGTTCTACAAATTTAAAAAAAAAAAAAAAGTTACTCAAGATTGTGAAAACGCAGTATGAATACAAAGTAGTAGCACTAAAAGATGTATATATTTGAGACCATAAGTGTATCTGACATATGTTTTTCCGTCACATGGAAGTTACTTTTTAGAGGTGAATATAAAAAGTAAAAACAGGTGAATCAACCGTATTAAATGGAAAAGAACAAAATTAAAAGTTTTTCGTCTAAAAGAATTTTGGAGTGCTCATGTTTAGTTGACATAATCTAAAGTACATCTCTTGCAAGAGAGTATCATCTTTCAGACAAACTCATTTCTAAAGCTTGCAAACTATTATATTGTCTTTATTGGTAGTGAATGATTTACATCATTTATATAAACATATGTCATTTAAACATTTTATTATTACATGCTCTCAATTATAGTATCCTCTAAGAGACTAGATAGACATCAAAATAGGCAAATAGGTGAAAATTATACATTGATAGATCAACGGCGATAATCTCCATCCTAATAAGATAAGGAATATTTTTGTATTTTCATTTAGGAGAAAGACTAAAGTACTCCTTGTACCACGTAGACAAAGAAATCATTTACGGAGTCATCAAAGAGATACTCTTAATAGATTTGTGGCAAAAACATTGGGTAACCATGCTACCAATATTCACCCAAAATTTACTGGGGTTAAATCAGCTGTACATCATAAAATGATAAAACAGCATATGCATTGTCAAATGGATTTGTGCTTATACCCTAATACTTATGTGTAGGATGGTTTGGTCATTTGGTGCTGCAACTTGCTGGGGGCGGCTTATAATCATTCTTTACACTTGCCATCCCAAAAAAGATTTTTTTCTAACTTTTGTAAAATGTCTTGTCTCCTTTACAAGTCAAAGAGAAAGAGTTACTACTAGTTAAGTGGTCATGAAAGGTCAAAGCTTTTCAAAATTACTTCCACTTTTAAAAATGTCAAAGGCCTTTTACTAGTTTTTGATAAGCATTACAAAGTCAAGGTTTGCCATAGACATTAGATAGTCAGACTATTAAGGATTTGCCCACTTTTTTGTCATCTTAATTTGTGATCAATTTTTTTGTTCTTTGTTTTAATAAATTAAAAATGGGAAGTTCTACGGGCACCCTGACTTATTGCTCTAAAAAGGGGGTGATTTGTGTGTAACATCATTGATTATAGTCATTCTAATTAATCCAGTACAGATTCTAAACTTTTAGTGGCCAAACAGCCCATGAGACCCCTGTACTGTTACAACACAGTAACAATTTATTAAAAAAAGGGGAAGAGTAAAAGACAGACAAAAACAAGGAGAATTAAGTTTGGTGTGCCCTAAGATCTTCCTACAAATCAATCATGGATTCCCAAAAGTGTTTAGAGTTGTCTGGTTTAAGGACATCCTTGTCTGGTCCACATGTTTATTTGATATTGGTATAGTTTGCTTTTGCCCTGATGAAGGATAATGGTAAGCATGATGTGATTAAGGAATTTGTTATCTTAAATCTTTTATAACACTAATACCACTGCTTAATTGGTTTAGTTTATAAAGTTAAAAATGGATAGGTTCCATTTTTATTCATTGCCCCTAAAGGATCAAAACAACTAACAATTTCATCCAATGTATTTCTTAGGTGTTTATTTTTTTGATGAACCGAGGCTATTGCCGAATTTAATAGGTACTCGAACTTACTGAAATATTGTCTTTATCTGCCGCCAATTGGCTTACAATGCAAGAGGGAGTCTCGATGATCTCCCTTCTTAAAAATAAATTCAGTTGTGTCGAATTTTTTGCTAAACAATGTGCTACTTGGTTTGCATTGCGGTAGCAAAATGTAAAGGTGCAACCATGAAGTCGTATACTTTCTCTTTGGATTCTCATTAAATGGATCCAACATTCCATTAAATGTCTTTTTCTTCTCTCGTGGATGCTTTAATAATGGTTAAGTGGCGTTATTTTCTCTAAATAACCATTTTTTAGAGAGAGAAAACCGTAAAGTTCATCGTTTTCTCCGGCGAAGGGTTGTCCCTTCGTCGGAATTTCTATTCCTTTCCTTCTACGAGTGTGTTATTTTCATTTCTTGCCCCAATTTAACATCTATTATCATCCCAGTAGAATTTTTGGAGTATAGCAGAGTGGTATAACTGTAGAAATGAGACGAAAATGTTGGTATGCGAAGAAGATCAGATTCACACAAATCATCATCCGACAAACCATTTTCAATTGTCATTGAAGGAGGAGGAAGTGGGTAAAGGTGGTGGTTTCTTAAGGTGATCTGTTCATTCATGAAGACTGATGTTTCGTCCATTGATGAAGATCAACGATTTGGTAGTTCTTCATGAATAGTATGGCACCACGATTCGTCCATGAAGATCGACGATTCTTTGTTTAAACAACTGTGAAAAATATAACAGTTAGGCATTTAACTATCAATCCATAGTCCACGATCTAATTGATTGCAAGTGCAAGAAAGAAGAGTTCGTGATTATTTTTATAAAATTCAGTCTGACAGATTCGCACGATCTCAATTTCTCTACTTGGTATTTCTACTTATGTTTTAATAAAATTAAAATTTATGACCTTTAGTGTCTTTTCATTCGCGATCTTGATGATCTTTTCATTTTATGACCTTTATGGTATTTTCATTTAGTTTTTATCTTGTTACTCCTTTCCCTTCGTGAGGTACTATACATTTGGAAGTTTTGTATTGTACTTTACTTATCTAATTGTCATGTTGTACTTAGAGGAGTTAAAAATCTCAACCATGTAATGTTCTGGATTGATTTCCAACTTATGAATGAAATTCTGTTTGAACTCAACCTTTGTAGCAGCCAATACAAACTCCCGATACTTGTTTCTACACACAGCCGCCAAATCTGCTCTTCCTTGCGAAAATGTTGCATTGAAGTTAATCTTCAATTTCCCTCTCTCGGGTGAAGTTCAAACCGTGACCCCATGTTCTTCATTACTTCTTACCGACGTCGAGGGATTCATAAATGTACCATGAAAATCCAGTTGGATAGCCGGAGCTTCATGGACAATCTTATAACAAACCAAGCCACATAAAATCGGAGAGTAACATTGTATCCATCTTCTTCTTCTTGTATCCAACGACAAATTAACTTATTGAATGGTTCATCTCCATTTACCCGTAGTCCTAAGGGGGAACGTAACCGAAGTTCCCTCGCAACACTTTACAAGTCCTAAACAAATGATCAAGATCCTCATTTTCTTCATTACACATGGAACACAGACGTGAAGCTGGTTCAATATATTTGAGAACCTTGATTTTTGTTGGAAGTGCATCATGAAGAATTCTCGTGAGAAAGTATTTCACCCGGGGAGCTAAATTAAATTTAGTCCACACCTTTTTCCAGAAAAAACCAAGAGGGAGTTCAATAGTATATGAAGTGGAAGGTTTGGTAGAAAACTCCCCCTTAGTCGTATGCACCCAAATTAATTTATTTTCTTCAATTTAATTTCTAATCGATAATTGTAGTATTGCCTGAGCCGAAATATCATCGAAAAGTCTCTTAATCTAGTCTGAACGCCAAGTGCCATCTATAATAAGGTCACTCACCAAGAATAGGTTTGGGATGTCTTCAAGCTCATCTTTCTTCCCCGGTCTGAAGCCATATAAAGTAGGTATTCGTGGGTCCTCCCAAATTCTAATAGATTTACCATCACCCAACCGAGAAGCATGCCCCTTCTTTTATAAATTTTTCCATCTCTAACATACTTCTCCGTGTATTGGTTGAAGTTATTTCCCCTTCATTGCTCCAAAAATTTGCATTCTTAAGTATTTGGTCTTCAACAATCTTACCCACAAAGAATTAGGTTCGGTAATAAATCTCCATGTCAACTTGCACATTTGTTTACTATTCCCATATCTCTAATGCCTAACCCACCATTTTATTTATTCTCCTGTAATTTCTCCAATTAATATAATGCATCTTTGATTTATCCATGCTATTCCCGCACCAAAAATTTCTCCGACTTCTTCCTATCTTCTGATGCAGGGGCACCCGGCGTGGAGACTATTTCCATGACCAAACCCGGTCATGGACCAACCGGCCAGAGAGAGTAGATTTAAGGAGTCCTTATTTTAGTATGATTATTAGATAAATTAGGTTTAGGAAATTATGCTATTTTAATATTTCCAATAATTGGAAAGGTCCAGAT
>BEHA01050182.1:20581-36609 GCA_002897215.1 Eschscholzia californica subsp. californica
GATTTGTTTTCTTCGGCAATTCGGTTCGGGACGAACCTCGTGGGAGAAGGGGAAGCTGATGCAGGGGCACCCGGCGTGGAGACTATTTCCATGACCGAACCCGGTCATGGACCAACCGGCCAGAGAGAGTTGATTTAAGGAGTCCTTATTTTAGTATGATTATTAGATAAATTAGGTTTAGGAAATTATGCTATTTTAATATTTCCAATAATTGGAAAGGTCCAGATTTGAGTCTAGTTATTTAGGCAGTTGCAATATTTTAATTATTTAGGAAGTCTAATTCAAGTCTATCTAGGAAAGTCCAGAATCCTATAAAAGGATATCTAGTTTGTCTATTATTCTCAGATTGAAGAGAAAACCCCTTTGAAGTTTAATAAAGTTTAGTATTTTCGAGTTATTTCATCTTTATTTTATCGTTCTTGTTAAGTTTATTCGTCTTCTTTAATTCCGCTGCGTTTCTACATCATCTTCTCTATAACACCTTTAGGAACTATATTAGTTGATAGGAAATAAATAGATATTGAAGATAATTAAGTAATATAGTTCTTCTCGCATGTGATAGTGAACTCCTTTTCCATCTCACAAGTTTCTTCTCCATCTTGTTAACTATAAAATCATAAGATGTCAATTTGTGTTTAGGCTTCAATAAGTGTTACCCAAGTACACATCATCTTCTTTCATCTCCTTGAGTCCTTAACCCCTACAATAGTTAAAATAATCTCTCTTCTTGTTGGATCACAATTCGAGCAATGCTTGATAGATGACTTCATATAATTAATTAATTGCCAAGAACAATTAACATAAACCTCGAGAATATCTTTCAATTCCCTCACATTCTCTTTCGAAGCTTTTCCGAAGAAAAATAAATCATCCGCAAACATCAGATGACATACACTCGGAGCGTGTCTATTTAATTTAAGCCCATTATAGATTCCATGAGTTTGTGCTTGAAATACCAATTTTGAGAGAACCTCTGAACATAGAATAAAAAGAGATAAAGGACTAAGTGGGCAACCTTGGCGGAGCCCCCTTTTACTGAAAAAATTGCCTTCCGGTCTACCATTCAGTACAATAGAAAACGAGGTTGTAGTCACAAAATTCATTATCAATAAGTGTGAATTTGCAATAATTCCAAATCTTCGGAGAACTTCACTCAAAAATTTCCAGTCATTTCTGTCATAGGCTTTTGTCATATCCACTTTAAGAGCAAAAGAACCATCCTTAGCCGTAGTATGGGTCATTGAATGAAATACTTGTGTCTACTAGGAAAAAACTCATTTTGCACTTGGAAATCACCTTCTCAATAAATGGTCTCAATCGATTCGTTATAATTTTGTTAATAACTCGATAAAAAACATTACAAAGGGAAATCGGCATATAATCTCCAGGTTTTTCTGGGATCTGCAATTAAGGGATCAAAGCAATATAAGTGTGATTGAGCTTTGTCGGAATCTCACTTGTTTAAAAAAAAATCTGATCTGAATTGACTTCATCTCCAATAATCGACCAACATAAATAAAGCCCACCTGATCTCTCCCTTTCGTCACCTCTCTCTTCAACTTCATCTTATGTTCATCTTCACGCCGATCGCTCTAGAGATTGTCATTGGCAGTAACCTTCATTAGGAAAATGACACTTCATCTTCACACCGATCGCTCTAGACGCCAATCGCTCTAGCCATTGTCATTGGCAGTAACCTTCATTAGAAAAAGGAATTCCTATCACAGCACCACCTCAAACCAGCAGATCCGCTGTGTGGACAAAGGTGAATATACCCTTCGCCATACAGAGAAGAAAGGAAAAGGAGAGGATAGTGGCAGGGGCAGGAAAAAAAAAAACTTTTTTCAACTCTCGCCTGCAAAAGGCAGCCAGCCAGGCCAGCAACCCTTCCCCGCTACTGTCATGAACAGGATAACAGGGGGATGAGAGCATCCTAGATTTTTCCACCCAAATCCTGGTCCTCAAAGATTCTTGTAGAAGTTGACCACACACACAAGCCTAAAAGTGGTGTGGAATATGCAACAAGTAAGAATGGCTTGATAAGGGCATCAGTAGTAAACAAATTGCAACAAATGCTAGTAAACTGGAAACAAGAATCTAGCAAAACTTAGAAGTATATGTTAAAGGAGTTACAGCATTTGCCTAATTCATCAAACCAAAGAAATAAATTCATACCCTCTTCTCTCATTTTTTTTCTCACCTCAACAGTGATTTCTAGCAAAACCAGTGCTTAATCCAACCCAAGATTTCAAAACATCTTACAAGCTAATCTTGTTTTTTTTTCTTTGGGGGTAAAGCAAACATCATTTACTTGATACTCAAGCTACTGCTACAATTGGAACTCCAACATCAATATCAGTGGCTACTGGTGTTGGCCTGATATATTCTTCCTCATCCTTGGGATGGTGGATGGTAACCAAATCTGGCAATGGAGTCATTGGTCCTTGCTTACCCTTAGGATCCCAGTCCAACATTATCTTCACCTTGATACCCAAAACACCCTGCATTTCAAGAAAATACAAATCCAACTTAATAAACTTACTAGGAATTGAAACTAAGAACCATAAAGATAGAGTAACCTCTGTATCGATGTTCTTTCACTCTCTATTTTACATTGTTTTTGAGTTTTAGAGGCATGCATCTTTAGTAGATGGGGTCGACTAATCCAAGTAACTCCAGGATCTGATTGGGATCGAGGGGTTGCCAGTTTAATTCCAGGTCAAGCCTCGACTTAGTTGCTGTGGTACTTTCAATGGATGAAGATCAATTTGAATTTGTAAGAGTAGAATTTACGGCAGATGCATGAAACCCATCTATATATGTGAGTGTGTGTGAGGATGGGAGCAAGAGCTGGTTAAGGCCAAACAGAAACTCGACCAGTTTACTCGCCTAGGATCAGGAACCAGCCTTTGACCAAAGCTAAGCCAATCACCACAAGAACTTGAAACAAATATTCATAAAATATTGGTAATGAGCTTTGGAGGATCCCAAAGGTCATATGCAAGGGTGTATGTTTGTAAATGTAGCATTGCTGCGCTAAGAATCATTCTGAACCCACAACAGAGAGTCGGGAAGAGGACAAAGAAAAGAAAAGCAACTCAACTATTCTTAGTGAAGAGAACTTACTTGTCGGAGAAGAACGTGTCTCACAGCTGAGTCAATGTACTCGTTCACAGGTTGACCAGATGAGATCATGTACCCATCCTTGAACTTCATTGACTTTGCACGCTGAGCCCTGAGCTTTCCGCTTACAATCACCTGTTTTCGGATGGAAACTCAGATTTAGAGTCAATCCAAGATGATTACCATTAAAAAAAGAGACAGACAAAAGAAATAGAGTTAGTGATCAGACCTCACAACCCTTTGCACCACTTTCCATGACAAATCTCAAGACACCATAGCATGCCCTAAGAAGAAAAGTTGGAAAAATATAATTAGTATCTTTGAAAAATGGACATCGATATTATTAGTTTCAAGTGACAAAAGTTCAACCCAGAGAAAAAAAAAAATCAAACTATGACACAGTAAAATGAAGTAGCAAAAATATACGTGGATGTTCCCATTGAGATAATTATCTCTGCAGAAGAGAATGTCGAAAGATATTCCAAACTCCATGAACTATTGAACAGTTAAAGGAGCCTAACTAACTCCGTATAAAATCAATATACGCACTGATTTTGGGTACCAGAGCCCATTAAGCTTAGGCAAGATATAATCATAATCAATGCTAATGCAAAATGAAAAAGAATGTCATTGTTTCTAGTTGTATAATCATCATCAACGCTATTTCTTTAAGAGAGGCACGAAAATGGAAGAAGTGGAACATAAAATGGAAAATGTGGATATTCCAAGCTGACAACATAAAAGCAAGATTCTTATGAATAAAACAGCTAGGAAAAGCATCATCACTATACTCATCTTCCGACACAAAATTGGTACCAATAAAACCTAATTGCTTTATAGATGACAAAAATAAAGAAGATCCTAAAGATTAGCCATATAATCGAAGCTAAACATTAGCAAATAAAAGTATAGTCCTTAAGAACATAACAAAGTTAGATTTGTATAAACACAGCTTGATGATAAATCTATCCACGGTAAAATAGCTAGGAAATTCATCATAGATATAGTCATCTTCCAACACAATGCTGATAAAAGATTACCTGCTTGCTTTATAAATGACACACAACTAAAAACCCAAAGCCAGTAAGAAGATACACACAAATTGTAAATAACCAAAAAATAGTTTGGTAAACCTATGATGAAATTTAGCATCCATGAACAATATTTTTTCGTCATATCATCCAAGACAAGTTTTTTTTATATCTTATACACTATAGTCGTTTAGTTAAATGGTATGAAAATTGTATTCGAGAAAAATGTGGCTAGCCCAAGCTAAGAACATGAAAAGGTGAATTCATGGTAATACCAGCTTGGACAAGCATTATTCGTCACTGTTGTCATCTTCCGACACAAAGTTGGTACCAAAACAACCTATTTGCTTTTATAGATGACAAACTTCAATGGCATGAAAATTGTATTCGAGAAAAATGTGGCTAGCCCAAGCTAAGATCATGAAAAGGTGCATTCATGGCAATATCAGCTTCGACAAGCATTATTCGTCACTGTTGTCATCTTCCGACACAAAGTTGGTACCAAAACAACCTATTTGCTTTTATAGATGACAAACTTCAATGGTATGAGAATTGTATTCGAGGAAAATGTGGCTAGCCCAAGCTAAGATCATGAAAAGGTGTATTCATGGCAATACCAGCTTCGACAAGCATCATTCGTCATTGTTGTCATCTTCCGACACAAAGTTGGTACCAAAATAGCCTATTTGCTTTTATAGATGACAAACTCCGATGGTATAAAAATTGTATTCGAGAAAAATGTGGCTAGCCCAAACTAAGAACATGAAAGGTGTATTCATGGTAATACCAGCTTGGACAAGCATTATTCGTCACTGTTGTCATCTTCCGACACAAAGTTGGTACCAAAATAACCTATTTGCTTTTATAGATGACAAACTTCGATGTATTTGAAAGTAAAGATGTCCACGAATATGCACATAAATTCATGAACTAAAAACACCAAAACTGGAAATGACAATCGATTTTACTACAGCATGAGCATCACAATAGAACCCAATTTGGTATAGCTTAAAATCTAGAGATTTCAATACCAAATGTGCAAATTACCATAACATATAGCAACTTGGTAATCAAGTAAGAACACCGAAACGTGTGTGAATCGTGCAAATGACGCAAATGAAGATTATCAAAACCAATACAGATTAAAGGAAAGTAATTATAGAAATCAAATTGATTGAACAAAAACTGCAAAGTAATAATCAAATACCAACCTACGAACAGCAAGACCTCCAAGAAGCTTGTATCGAAGAGATTCAGCTTGAGCAATGGCACAAAGTCCTCTGTTATTGACTTTCTCAGCATAAAGCTCAACACTGTTCTCAGGGAACTTAAACCTTTTCTGTACAACAGAAGTTAGTTCCCTAATTCTCCTACCCTTCTCACCTAAACAACCAAAGAAATAATAAACACCAAATCAAAATGAAACCCTAATCACAGATCTGAACTCAAAATTAGTAGTACAATCAAGTTTTAAAATGGATATATAGGGAGAGATTTACCAAGAACATTTTGAGTGCGAGTAGCCCTGATGATGATCTCAGTACGCATAGGAGTAACCCTAACTTCAACACCTGAGTAACCATCTTCAGCAAGTTCTCTGGTTAAAACCTCGTTAAGCTCAGCGAAGAAAACGCCATCAGCGACGAACTGAAATAAGGAAGACAATCAGAACAGTTTGATTATAAGCACCATGAAAGCAGTACAGAGAGAGAGAAAGTAGAGAGAGGCATTAAAGGAATCACCTTTCGCTTTTTGCTCATCTGGGTAGCCATGATTTTTTGCAGAAATCAAGAAGAAACTGTAGGAATCGATCTAGGCAGTTTTCCTCTGTAAAACCCTAATCTGTGAAAGAGAGTTTGGAGGCAGAAACGGTTGGCTTTAAGAGGAAGACGAGGATTCAAATATCCAACGATCATAAATTGGTTCCAATTTTGACGGACGAGATTATCTACCCTATTTTCTTTGAAAACCCTAGCTTCACCAACTCAAATGACGCAAGTAACCTGGCCAAAATACCCAATTCCTTCTCAATAGTGCAGCAATTAGGGGTGGGAATTCTACCCGAAATCCCGATACCCGTCACGTTTACCCGCGCCCGACAATGTCCATGGACGCCCGCGCCCGAAGATGGGTACTACCCGCCCAACCCGATGATTTTTTATGGGCGGGCTCGGGTGAAAAGCTCTGCCCGCCACCCCGTCCATACCCGAGCCCGATATGCTCACCCGACGGGTGCCTATAGATGCCAATCACTTTGAGTGTCGATTATATTTCACTATAAAGCCCAAAGTAGATTTAAGGTTTCTCCCAAGATATATAAACTACACATTGAAGCAACCCTAATAGTTTACCACATTGAATTTGAAAAATTTGGTAGCATAGAGAGAGAAAAAGAATCTACGTTGTCTCTCTAGCCGTTTCTCTCTTATTTACTAGACCTTCTTCTCTATAAATAAGTTATTGGGATCATCTTCCATCTCTATGTAGTGGTCAAATTTTAAGATTATTTTGATGTGAAGGAAGAACAAAGAACTAATGAAACATACAAAGACAAGAAAAAAAGTGGAAGACAACTAAGTCTCATGTTTGCATATATAGACCTATATCAGTTGTTGATTTCTTATGTTACGGAATCTGAGTATTTCTTTCATTCTTGATTTATAAGTTTTGTAAAGATTTGGTATCAATTTGTTTAGAGAAGCTTATTTGAACAATATCAAATTTCTAGAGTTTTCTGATCAGGTAGAAAAATATCAGATAAAGAAACCCGGTGCCTGATTTGCCCGACTTGCCCGATGCTTTAGTGGGCATGGGCGGGCTTTGATCATAGGAGATTTCAGAAAAACCCGCCCGAATCCGCCCGAGAACCCGAGTGGGCAGAGGAGAAACTTACCCGATCCGCCCGAGCCCGACTCAGAATTACCCGCGGGTACCCATACCCGCCCGATTCCCACCCCTAGCAGCAATGGTCAACAAAGGTAAGGGATACTCTTAAACTCTTGAGTTCTAGATTCGGGATCTCACCGAGATTCATCCATAGTTTATTGAACTTGAGTTATTGAATTAAATGGGTTTCAGGGCATTAGTTAATTGGGCTTTAGAGCATCTCCAATTGGACACTCAATCTCTAACACTTGGAGTGTCACATAGACTTTTTGGAGTTTTTGTTAAAAAATCATCTCCAATTGAACACTTTATTAGACACTCTAATATGAGGTGGACACATTTATTATAGAGTGTCTAGAGAGAGAAACTCTAAAAGAGAGTGTCTACTTGAGACTCTCTAAGAGCATCTCCAATGGGACACTCAATCTCTAACACTTAGAGTGCCACATTTGATTTTTGAGAGTTTTTGTTAAAAAACCATCTCCAATGGAACACTTTGTTAGACACACTAATATGAGGTGGACACATTTATTATAGAGTGTCTAGAGAGAGAAACTCTAAAATGAGAGTGTCTACTTGAGACTCTCTAAGTGTTACTTTAATATTCCAACCAATAGAAAACTTTGCTTTTCAACCACTTTTTATCTATTGAATTGAAGATGGACATGTGTATTAAGTATAGAAACTTTAGAGATCTCCATTGGAGATCAACAAAAATTAGAGTGTCTCTATATTAACATTTAGGAAAGAGAATCTCTATTGACACTTGACAATTAGGATTTATAGAGTGTTTGTTAGAGTGTCCCATTGGAGATGCTCTAAGTGTTACTTTTAAATTTCAACCAATAGAAAATCTTGCTTTTCAACTACTTTTTATCTATTGAATTGAAGAAGGACTTGTGTATTAAGTATAGACACTTTAGAGATCTCCATTGGAGGCCAACAAAAATTAGAGTGTCTCTATATTGACATTTAGGAAAGAGAATCTCTATTGGTCCTTGACAACTAGGACTTTTAGAGTGTTTGTTAGAGTGTCCCATTGGAGATGCTCTTAGCCTTTAGGTTAGTAGTTTAGCTGCACTATAATGTTGTTTCTTTCAAGGTTTAATTCGGTGGTTATCCTGTTTATCTGACCAAGAGAGTTGAGCTTAAAACCTTGATTTCGTTTTTTTATTTACACCGATATGACCACCCGATGTGCCCAACTTGTCGTTTTAACCACATTATATTACATTTTTGACTCCCTAAACTGACAGTTCTCTTAGTTAAGAGGATGAGAAAAGAAGAAAAAACGAGAAGAGTGGAGAGAAAGGAGGATAAAAAAGGTCTGGCTAAAAGCGTCACACAAAATTGTTATTCGTGCCCCTCTCTATTTGCGCGTTGTACGGCCCGAGCGCCATCTCCTCCCTTTTGCTCAATTTTTTTCTTTTTCGTCGTGTCTTATCGCTCTTTTTTTGGCCTGCAGACGACTCGAAATATAACAAAGCAAAAAAGGTGAAGCAAAGAAACCAATCCAAGAAGGGAGATAAAAAGATGACAAAGCAAGAAGGGAGAAGAAATATAACAACGCAGTCGAATGAAATAAAAGGTAACGAAGAAACCAACACGAGATGGGAGATAAAAATATAACAAAGCAAGAAGGGAGAAGCAAGATAACAAAGTAATGGCATGAAATCGAAGGAGGAAGATAACAAAGAAAGGAAACCAACCCGAGTTGGGAGAAAAAAGATAACGGGCTCGCCAGTAGTGTGAGACTCAAACCAGCCTGAGAGCCAAAGCAAGGTCTTGGACTGGTCTTAAACAAGGTCTTAGACTGGCCAGTCAGTTCGAGACCTCCCAGACTGGACAGTCCGTGACCTTTCAGACTGAGTGAGTCCGAGACTTTGCTTTGGCTCTGTGACTAGTCATTTTGGAAAGGACACTTATAGATGTAAGAGGCAAAACAAAATTGACTAGAGTCTATTCCTTTTTGGAATGCGATAACAATTTCAAGGGGTCCCGAGTGAAATTAAAAGAAAATGTTAAATTTCAACTAACAATAACTATTAGTAATGAGGGCAAATGAAAAATTGTTTTAACACATCTTTTGTCTTTAGTAATCTACTGTCAACACGACAGACCAGACGTTCAACAAAAAAAACATGACAGACCAGAGAAATCTCCTAGCTACGAATACTTTTTAGCAATATTGTAACAATAGATGTTCTTATCACTCCTTAATACGTTAATACGATGTTTCACAGTCACCTTTTTACGATCCTCTCCCTGAGAGGCTGAGACCAACTCACTATTGAGTGCCAACATTATATCGATGTTTAGTTAATCCTATATACTAAAACAAATAAGTTAGTTATTTAACGGATAAGTCTAGTCGTTCACTTTTTGTTCAAAATTTTATAGAGATCCATTCAAACGGGAGAGAATTTCTTAAAAATACAATTTAAATAATTTAATGAGTTTCAGAAACAGCCAAAGAGTGTTGAGGGGAAAAGACATTTACTTTTCCCATCTTAGCGGTTGCATGATTCAGTTTTCTTGGGAGACTTAGAATCCACTCTATTTTACTTACTAAAACATCTATGTTACAGTTTGATTATGTCTTGGAAATTTTGATTTTACGTCCATAGAAAATGTACATAAACAACGTCGCTAACCAAAAACAGGCGCCACGAAAACCTATTATGTACAAATGTACAATAACCGAAGGGGTCAAACGGAAGGTCCATTTACGGGGCTAGTTAAGCTCCATTGTTTAGAAATAGGATACTACCTTTTTTGCCACAAAAGTTCTACATGCATGGACTTTTAGTTGCAATCCTATGGGGCACAATTGAGTAGTCTGATCTGCGGTTTGTGGTATAATTTTAGGTTTTCTGTTACCTTGAGATTTGCGAAAGCAATTGATACAAAGGACATACTTTTGTCACCTAAGGATGTTCTACTTTTATTGCCATACCTTTTGGAAGGACAAGTCATGCAGATTATGCCCAACTAGGGTCATGAACCTTATGGAAACTCACAAATTGACATGAAGATGTTGTGTTTTTATGTGTACACTATGCCTAATTGTGCTATAAAAATGGATGCCAAGAATGGGTTCTTCATTGTGCTTTCGTTTTTATTGTAAAGAGTTAGGATGTATGAAGATGAGAATTGGATGAAACCAAACCCTTTTGTTCCCTTCTGTAGCTTCTAGGGTCTGGTTTCCTCCAATATCTCACCTTCAGTTCAATCCAACTGAACCTTATTTTTCTCTATCATGGTCAATTAAGGTATCATGCTCCATGCTTGTATCGAACTGTCAAAACTCAAAATATTACCTCCTGCCATTAATCGGAAAACCTAGACAGATTTTCTCCAATAACATTCTAAGCTACGATTTACATCATTGGTGTTGAAAGTAAGAATTGGATGAAACTGAACCATTTTTTTCATCTTACTCAGTCATGGAAGGTTCAATTTCCTCCAATATCTCACCTTCAGCCATTGTACCACCCACCTGCATAATTTATCAGAAACACAGACAAGGTATAAACTTATGAAGGGTCATTTTTACTTTTCGATATTTCTACCTTGCAGACAGGGAATTCAAATCATTGGTGGTGTCGTTTTTTCATCACTGTCTTAGTTTGACTTGTGAGAATGAAATGGACTCCAAATCAGCCATTTAGACAACTGACACACCACGAGTCCAAGAAACAAAAACATTCTGGAACCCGACTCTGAGTCAATTTAGACCCCGAGTCAGAGAAAATGAAGAGTACCTTAACTTCATGAGTTTAAGCTTTCACAGAACAAGCAACCAAATCCTACTAAACTCATTTTGTTATTCCAACAAAATTGTCCGAGTTCAATCACAATAGATGACTCAACTAGATTTATTCATAGGTATTATTACCTTATCTTGATCAACAATAGATGATAGATTACCGAATTGATATCAGAAATCTGAATGATATATGCATACTAAACTTGAATGGGTTAGAGGAGTTCTACAGAGAGGGCATTCGGGTTTTTCGTTGCACCACTCCATAATGCAATTCCTGAAATATTAATATGTTGGATAATAAGTGAAAGATTAAAAAGTATGGACTTGTGACAGCAACAATGGAGGTTTTTGTTAAGGAGGAGAGAGACATACCAGCAGAATACGTGACCACATGGTGTGGCGGTAGGGTGTTGACGAGTACTCAGGCATAAGGTGCATTTGCTGATCCCTCCGGTTGCTTGGGACTGAAAGTAAAATATTACGATATTAGGGCATTTTCAAAGTTTTCTACATTATGCAGGATAGCTCTTCAAAATACAGATGAAGTTTGGTCGAACGGGACCATATGTGTGTGTGCGTCTCTATTTAAGCGCGTCTATTTAAGTATGTGTCTAGTTAAGCGCGTCTATTTAGTGTGTGTGTGTGTGTGTGTGTGAGAGAGAGCTGAGGTATTTCGGACACGTAAAGTCAATCCAGGGAAAGAGAGTGAAATCACATTTTGGGAGACCGTTTGTGCCACGAAGAACCCCTAAAGGGTCGTACCTGGGCTTCTATTAATATCCATGAGAAAAGATGTACAAAATTCACGGGTCGATGGGATGCAGATGGAATATGCGTTTGAGAAGGGTATGAATGACTACGAAGTGAAGGACATGAAAACCCCGTAAAATTCCTAGTCATTCAGGGTCGGACAATAGAATACGGACCTCGGAAAGGCAAATAATTAAAACGATAACATAAAAAACTGTACCTCCGCAAGAGACATGGAGTCTGACGCCTTATCAAGATTTGTATCAGAAGTAATGAGACTGCCTTCTTCATTCAAAACAGGCAAACCTCGAGCTGTGAACCCAGGAATGCAGGAGATTAGTTACTTGATTGCATAAACATAACCCACTAATAAGTTAAGATCAAGAGCATTCCTGCTCGAACAAATAAGATGAATTTTGATTCTTAATTGATTTGAAACAATGAAAACTAACCATCCTACTTTCTTGTAGTTTTTATTTCAAAAAATAAGTATACTGACTAGAGAGAGTTCATGGTCTGGAAAGAACCGATGCCATTGATCAATTTTAAATGAATTTTAAAGCCAACATCAGTAAAATAGGTTTTGCTTCCTGATGCCTCCAGGAAGCCATGAGAACATGCTCAAATTGTGAAACAAACGATATGAATGTAAAAGGACGGGGAGGCGAGTTCAGATAGATGACCTCCGGATGACCGGTGGGTACCGAGAGATGTCTGGTGAACTGAACTTGCAATTGAAGATAGATTACTGCGTCGAAGACCTTCAGCGGTAATGATACATAACTGGATTAAGAGGAATACTCCAAGTATTTGATATCTGTTTCAAGACCCAAATATAGGCGCTATTAGTATACGAACTTCTTTTGATCAAGAGAAAGAATTTTTATCCATAAACGTTAGATTTACAAGTATATGGACCCTACTGGAAGACCATAGAAAGAACCTACAATCATTACATTGTTGCAAAACTAGCATCCAAGTTTGTTGTGAAATCCTTATAAGAAATTGGATGCTTTTGAAACTTCTAAAAAAAGGAGAAATCGGACCACTAATCATGCTCGAAGGAGTTATAGATTGCAGAGTTGGAAAACTTAACAAGAGCTATCACATAAGCTAACCACTAGTCTCGGGTTAACACTAAAAATTTCACTTACTAAAATTCTAGGAGGCAGATAGTTGTCAAGTTCACATTTTTGTCTATCCTCGTAACATCGTATATAATACCTAATAAGGGAAGATGTCACCAACCAACTGACAATTCTCAAAAATCTACAAAATGCACCTCCTAAAGGCACACACCAAATAATATGCACGAGTACTGTCCTTAGCTTTTCTTTGCATTTTGACCATGATAATTTTATTGAAATGCCGAAAGGTAAAGTATGTACTGGTCCTCAATAATAAGAAGCATAAAAAAAATCTAATGGATTCTATGCAGCACCACTTGAGGAACACGAGATCTCAAAATCATCCTCTGTTAATGAATGTAACTAGCCACTGTCTTTTACATATCAGGAAAATGTGCAGTAGCTGTTGATATTTGCTCATTCAAGCAGTTAATTTGAACACTTATATAACATCAATAATTTAAATGATTAATATAAAAATTAATAGCTATATACCTAGGACGTTGATTCAATGGCTTCCCGACGAATACATAACGAATTCCAGCAGCACGCTTTGATATATGATAATACAGACCTGTATCGTATAGATACATCATAAGATCTTTGCACTCTTTAGTCTTTAGGTGTATAAATGAAAAAAGTTAACAACCAATGGTGCCTATGCTTGAGTTATACATAACGATGTTATTTGGGTTCTATCTGCCTAGGTCCCTAAATCTTAACACAGCGTACCCTCCACAACCAATTTGAACAAATAATTTTAATTAAGACTAGCAATGAGAACCTAAGAGTTTTAAGATAAAACCCATTTGGACTCCGAAAATATTCCACAGGCCGTTGGGCCCATTTACCAGAATTTCTTCCATATCGATTCATAAGAACTTCTGGTATAAGATATGAACTTCAAACCAAGTAATCACCTTCGAAGTAAAACAACATGAGGTTTGCACGGAAAAGCAATTGTAAGATCTCACGGGCAAATGGAAGTACCTAAGCAGAGACAACATAGAGAAGTTAGCTGAAAGACAGAAAATTTGATAAATACAACCAGCCAATGCCTGACAAAGAACTATGAATTCAAGTAGTTAGAAAAAAATCCGTTATAACCAAACCCTATCTACCTATCAGTTGCCTAGTGTAAGATAGGAACTAATAAAGTGAAGTTCTCAGTAAGCACTGAAAATTATACAACGTACAGTTGGCCATTTCTGAGCTGCAGATAACCATAATCTATAAAACTTTGTTCTCGTCCTCGATAGTAGTGTAGATGCTTCTCTTGTAGACGAAGTTGAGGTCTCAATACTAACAGTGGATTGAACTTGATTCCTTCCATTGTCGCCATACAGCTCATCAAACTGGGAATCAGCAATCATCATTCCTCGAGCAGCCATTCTAGAACTGTCAATGGAAGAGATTTTAGTTTTTCTTACCATGAAGAAAATTACTAGTTTATTCGAAGTTTTAAACAGCGAAGTCGAGATACATAACCAGAATAAATAATGAAGTTGCTTTAAACTACTGTGTTTGAATGAGTGCAACAGGCTCCATCTCTTATATCTAGGGAGTTTTTTTGGACTTTCCCCCTACAAGCTACAAGCCTAAGAGTACGACTATAACAACACGCTAGAATAGGAGAAATGGACTAGTATAAAAAAAAACGAAAACACTGCCACCTATCTCTGGTGTCTGCTGATGAATCTTTTACCACTGCTCTTTAATATACCTTTATAGCAAAGAGAAGAACAAAACAAAGAGTAATAACCTGATTCTTTCTGCAAGATAAGGAATTGCAGTCTGGTATACAATGTACAGAGCACGCCTAGCCGGTGTGGGAGGAAGCCCATAAGGACGTGCAACCTGCAAATTTGGATTAGGATAATTGAGTACAAAAATTACTGGTACAATGACATTGAAATAAAACCCTTAGGTATAATCCGAAGCGTAGTCCATGGAACTACAAGATAATCCGGTAACTATGATGTTACCATACAATCTATTGTTTACTCCATATACAACTCAACTGAAAGAGCTAACAGTGACTACATTTACATTACATTTACTAATACATTTTAAGTGTGATAGTAATATTCACCTCTTTTTTACCAAGAAATCAAGAAAATGTTAGTCCTAGACCTATGAATGAAAGGTATAGTTGAACAGAAGGAGAGGCAAATTTTCTTCATTTAATTGAGGTTTCCTTCTTTCATTTGGTTTTAAGCATGTTAACCCATGGTGCCAACTGCCAAGCTTTAATAATGAGCATCAAAGAATACAGAACGCTGACCTGAGTAATGTCACAATATTCTTCTCCCAGTGTTTGCTGCCCCGAACCTGTTGTTAAAACATAGTAAAGCATCTGGCCCAGTAATTTTGTCTGCAAAATCAAGAAGTATAAAAATATCTTATGAAAATGTATAGCTGGGTGTAGGAAAGCTAACGGACGCTAAAGAATCCCATGTACAGAAAAGGTTTAAGCTCTAACCTCACTTTGATAAGCTACTGCAATTCGTGTACCTGTGAGTAAAAACTGGAAAAGATCAGCAGAAGGACTTAAGCTTATATCCTACAAGTAGTGATATATACAAGAGAAGGAGATAATCGTAACACCGAAAATTGGCACAAAGAAATTTAGAAAAAAAAAACCTGGGAAGTCAATTGAACTCTATATCCACTTAAAATACAGTTTCTAACCCATCATTTTTTCCCAAATGATCTACAAAACCTAGAAAATATTCCTCCTATCTAGTCTAAACAACAAAATTATTCATTTTTAAACGTTAGGCCAAAATTGAGCATGAAAATAAACAATTAACCCAGAATTGACCAAGTAAGGAGCTTTTCTTCAGTTGATTACCAATCTAATTATCACTACTACTCTAAATCAGCTAAAACCCCTTAGGGAACACAGTACAGTAAATTATTACGAAAACCCCTAATTTTTCAGCTCATATATTTATTACAAATACAAATTATTTGATCTACAAATATTCAATTCAAAACTCACCTAGAATAACAAATTTTAATGAGAAAAGAGTAAACCCTAACCGAATAAATGACGAAATGCATCACGGCAGGAATCGTAAACATAAGAAGCATATTGATCGTCTTTCTCGGCAGCTCTCATGATCTCCGGTTGAGCCGCCAGTGGGAACCGTCTCCTCTCCCCCGTCCTAGAGGTTGATGCAGCGGTGGTGGTCGGAGCTGTCGCCTCTCCACCACCACCACCGCCATTATCGTTAACCATCACTGTTATTACCAACTCAGTTTTCTACTATGGAAAGATTTCCAGTGAAATTCCCGCCAAAAGAGTGTTTCACCGGATACCTCACTCACCCAATGGAT
>BEHA01050182.1:37138-64824 GCA_002897215.1 Eschscholzia californica subsp. californica
AACACAGGAAATTGGATCGAAGACAATTTTAAACATTTTCTAAGTTAAAAAGATAAGTTATATTTTAGTATTTGTAGTTTGTTTGGTTAACAACTCAATATTTTTTGCAAAGTTGTTCCGTATTGCAAAGTTGTCGCAAGATGCAAATCGCAAAGATGTCGCATGGCGTTTCACCCAAAAAAAAATTATAGGGAGTTTTGACCAAATTTTCTAAAACGAAAAACACATTGGGAGTGTGTTCCATTGACCTTACTGGCTCGAAAGAGAATGAACCTATCTCACCCAGAAACAATGAACACTAATATTTACAAAGCAATTACGAACAACTTACAGAACATGACTCGAAAACCTAGCTAAAAAAGATAGGTTGATTTTTTATGTTTTTAAGCACCCATAACTTTTTAATATACTCTTCGAGTCCAAATTTCTAGAGAGGAAAATTATAAGGCCCAAATTTTGGGTCAAAATATCAAATGAAGCCCAACCCGGAATAATAATGCAAAAAAAAAAAACCCAAAAATCGAAATTACAAAATATATTTGAAAATTTCTGAACAAAACACAGTTTGCTCTCAACAATTTTGTATTTGATCTCAACAATTTTGTAAATGTATGAACAAATTTGTTTTTGTTCACACATAATGAAGAACATAATTATGTATGTTGCCACAGTTTCAAAAGTGTTGTCAAAAGTTTAAAAATTGGGTTTTATTTACATTATTATTTCCGAGTGAGTATTTTTTTTTGTATTTGGGCCCAAATCTTGGACTTTTCTTACATAGTTTCAATTTTCTATTGCGCTTGCTTGTCAATGAAGATTAAGGCCCATAGTTTACCTATGAAATTACTTTTGACCATAAAATAATAAATTCTGGGAGTTTTGAAAAACTCGACGACAACTAAGAGAGAGAAGTCAGACGGCTTTTTGAGTTGAGTGACAAATAATATATCCAATTTAATCTTTTAATTTCTTTTATTTTAGTCCTTAAGGTGATCTATAAATATTAAAATTTATTTTAGATAAAAATCAAAAAGCAAAATAATTTGTTTAGTAAATATCAGGGGCTAGAGATAGAGAGACAGGATAAGATAACTAGATAAGTATGGTGGTGTTCAATTCAATATGGAGACATAAACTATGTGAGCCCTTGTGTGGTTACTCTCATTGTTCATTTCCTCATTGATGTGTCTATATGTCTCCTTGGAAAACTCTAGTCCTTTGTCTTAAATCTAAACTACTCCTTTATTTTTCGAAAACTCAGTATATACATATACATATATTTTACATAAGAGTTGCGTTTGGCAAGTTGATTACAAATGGATTCTGCTGTAATTCGTAGCCAATCGATGAAATAGTTATCTCATGTCGAATGGTTATATGAAAAACACGTTGGTCATCTGAACCTATAACATTGTCGCATTTTTTTCCTACTCTTCCCTTTCTTTTGTTATTTTGCTTTAATCTATCGAAACAACTCTCTCACGTAAACCAATTGTACGTACAAACGGCGATCATTTTTTTTCCTCCCACATTTTTTTTTCTTTTTATCCTAAAACCTATCTGACAAGATTTTGCTAGCACTAATAAGTGAGAACAAAAGAATTGGTCAAAAAGTTCATCATCTTTTACTTAAGATTCTAGCTTTTCTTCTTTTTGAACAGTCCAAAGAAGAAATGGATTTATACCTGAAATTCTAATATGTGGGGTATGATTGAAAACTGGAAAAATAAATTTCAATCAAATCCCCACTAGTTTTATAGGTCTTTAAAGAAGGTATCAAATGTGAAGATCACCAAAAGCATAATCATGGAAAACTCCTAATTGGATATACTTTCTTACTTTGATTTTTTTTTCTCTCTAGCAAAGTGAATTCAATTACAACAATGATGAATGATTCTCAACAAAAAAAAATTACAACAATGATCTACTACCTAAAAATGTGAGGTGACCATATCAGTTGTCGACCATATCCCATAGGTCGATTAAGACTTTCAATCTAGTGAAGAAATCTTATATGGTACTCGCCTACCTCGCTCCCTTGTCTACTGTATTAGAATAAGACAAAGATAATTTCGCCTGTTCACACTTCTCAAGGTGTGAAAATACGAAAAAAAAAACCCCTTGTTTTGTTTGTCACATAGCAGACTTACAAGGAAGTACGGTAGGTGAATTTTACCATTTTTCTTTTTCACTCTAACAAGTTTGGAAAATCTGAGTCGAGTCGACCATATTAGCTATTGGGTTGGTTGGCAGGACAGATTTCCTCGTCATACATCATCACTATACGAGAAATGAATGAATTATGAATGACAATATGGATAGTTTCATTCAAAAGTACAGATGAAATCATCTTCTCATAACAATAGAATGATATAGAGATAAAAGTTATAACAACCCAAATCAGATCTCAACTTTTTTTGACAAAAAAGCAATAAGTTTTTTTTTATCATAATCAATGAATAATTCAACTAATCTAATAATGGGAAAAATCAAAAACACATTGAGGATAAAACATGCTTAATTTCCATTAAAACACACAGTTACATAGAATTACAACCCTATTATATCTATGAACTGTCGAAAAACCGAAAATCATAACATCTATTCTATCCCAAATACAGAAAACTAGAAGACTAGAAGAGCAACGATATCGAATAAATATTTTATTCTTACGATAATCGTTACTAAATCTCTAGTGATTAATCGATACGGATGGATCGTTCGATCAATTTGAGATACTACCCAGGTCTAATTCTCTTTTGTCCAGCTTTTCCATCTGATCTTAAAGTCTGAGCTGAATCTCCTTCTGATGAAACTTCCATTGATTTAGTGAAAGAACTTGAAAGATCAGCATAAAGATCAACAACTTTTCTTATATTGTTATTAAGTTCTCTAATCAAACCCACATTTCTACTTAAATTATCAGGGATCTTAGATTCATGATTTTGATTAATCTCATTAATCAGTAATCTATTTTGATCTAAGATATTTTGAACTTGAACAAAATTCTTCTGAAATGTTTGTAGAACTTTATTATCTATTTGTGTTCCATTTCCAAGGCCTGAAAATGAATCTCCTTCCATTTTCAGTCAATCAAGATCAGACCTGCATTTAAAAAAAAAACAGATCAAAATTCACAAATTAAAAAAAAAATTCATCAACTTTTTTTTTTAAATTCTTCTTTTAACTCCTACCCATAATCAATCTTATCTTATAGTACTCCATTTATGAAGAAAAGACAAGATCTAAAACAGAAATTATGACTACCCAAGTTCTAATCTTTTTTCTCCTCTTCAATAAGATCCATTCCTTTTTAGATCAAAGATGAAGATTTATAAACAACAAACATAAAACCCTAATTTGAAATTAAGAATCTAAATACCCAAATTTAATTATATTAAACAAGAACAAACAAAGTTTATAATCTAAAAATACCCAAATTCATTAAGAAAATATATATTTGGAAAAAGAGAAGAAGAATCTAAATACCCTTGTCTTACTTACCCATGACTGCAAATTCAAAGTAGAAGCTCAAAGAAACAAAAACAAAATGTTTCAGGACATAAGAAGAAAGAGAAAAAGAAGAATTTGAAAAGTAAGAGAGAGAGAGAGAGAATCAAAGGAAAGTTTCTTGTTTTGAAAACGATGTACTACTACTACTCAAAGGAGATCTCCTAGGGAAACCCAAAAAAGAATTAAAAAAAATAAAACAAAAACAAATCAAAAATCTTCAAAATAGATACCCAAATTGATAACAATTCTCAATAATAACACAAACCCATTATTTAATTCATCAAAAACTAATGATTTTTCTTTTACCCAAAGATTTTCTTACCTTGAAAATCTAGAACATTTGCTTCTCTTTCTCAGACTCTAAACAGAAAAACCTAGATTGAAGATAGATAGATAGAGAGAGAAAGAAAGAAACTAATTTTGTTTGTTCTTTCTCCTCAAGATTAAGCCTAGAAACTCGCCAAATTATTAGAATCCCTTCTTCCTCAACCCCTCTCAACCCTTGAAATCAGTTTTCTAATTATAGAGAGAGAAAAAAGGGTTATTAGAGAATAAGTAGTAGATTTGATGGTTACCCATTTCTCTCTCTCTCTCTCTCTCTCTCTAAAAACTTTCTCTCACTACCATTTGTTGGAATTTTCTCTCTTAAGACAAGTCGCGTCTGGAGATCTTCAGTTTCGTTTGGACGGAGAAAAATATAAAAAAGGAAAAGTTGAAGAAAACATTTTTTCCATTTTTAAAATCTGGATTTTCCTTAAACTTGTTTATATCCAGTTAATTACTTACACGTGTTCATTAGGTTCGGAAAATCTATAGGTTCGGAAACGAGGCTGAAGCTAATTCCGAACCTATCTTCCTGGCGGTATCAAGTGGGATCCACTTTGTTTGTTTTACAGCCTATCCGATGTTTTTAATGCAATAAACCTATCGCACACTGTTCCACGTAGATATTCTTCGTTGGTTTACTACATTACCCTTTATAATTCTTCTTTATTACAGAAGAGTATCCATTCTTTTTTATCCATTCTTGTTTGGCCCCTAAGTTTTTTTTTTGAGAAATCGACAACGATCTACGTTAGTCGTTACAAGACATCGATACATCATGAAGATGTGCTAAGCACAATAGCCGCCTAATTTAAACCATTAATAAAGAGGCCTACAAACTCGATAACGTGAAAGAGGCCTAAAATCCGACAAATTATTACATTATTTACTATATTTATTGTCTAAATTACATGTGATAAATCTTGACGGCAAACTGCTTCGAGCCAGACTCGATCCCACGACCTCATGGGCTTATAAGGGCCAAAATGTGATCAAGAGACAGTGGCCCTGTTATAAGCGCCTTAAATTAGAGTTAGATTTTCGAATAACCCCTACTCTGTAAGAGATGCTTAGATGACTCCATTTTCTTTTAGTCGTTCAAGCACAGTTAAGTCAAAATTTGACTTTTCAAATTTGCCTTCCTTTTTTATTTATTATTTTTATCATCCACACACTGTTAAGTTAGAATAACGTGATTTTCTAGTTTATCTTTTATTTTGTTTCTTTTGTCCCCTTTCAAGATGATGAAGAAGTGAGAGGGAAACATCTGAAAAGGCAAAACAAAAATAAAGTCAGGTTTAACTCTAACTTAACTGTGTTTGGACGAAAGAAATGAAAAGGGGACCATCTTGACATTTCTTACAAAGTCGGAGGCACGTAAGAAGCTGACCCTAATTTAGAGGGATATATGACGAATAACCTAAGAGTTAACTCATTTTTTTCTTTTCCATATTTATCTTTTATCTTTATTTCTTAATTATATATTTTTCTTTTCTTCTAAATTTATCTTTTTCTTATTTGCTTTCTCTATAAATAAATTATTGAAACATATATCGCTTTCGTCGATCTGTCATTTTTAGAAGACATGGGGTAAATATCCTCTTGAAATGAGCATATAGAATTTTTATGAGAAAAAACTGATTTGGACCGGATGTTATCAAGATCTAACCTAACCAGGGTTGTGCCTGAAAATTTAGGGGCCCCTTGCGAAATTTGAATCTGGACCTTTTAAAATACAAAAAAATTACAAACAAAATTTGAACAAGGTATAGTTTCTTTGTTAAAGGTGTTCTGTCTTTTAAAACCAGAGAAAAACAAAAATAATACGTGGGTTGGGAGTGTTCAACCTTTGCCACATGGTTGGAATTAGCCATGCCTGACCATCTCGGCTAGGAAATGTTTTATGCCAAGTTATGTAGCTTAACGTTTATATACTTTAACTGCTAGGATATTATCAAAAATGGGTCCTTAAAGGTGGGGCGCCCGCACGGGCCCAAACACGACCCTAAATCTGACTTGCGACTGAACGTAAGCAAGCCCATCAATGCTAATGGGACAAACAGCTGATGAAGCCTAGAGGCTAGAAACCAACACATGTTCATTTGGCATGTGGTCGTCCATAGGTTGATAGCTCGTTAAGTAGGCAATTCCCATCGTGAGGCTTCAATAGTTACCCACGTAGTAGTTAATCCTTCCCCACAACCACCTAGAGACAATGGTGTGCCGGTAGAAACGAGATACACTCTAATGAAGCACAGACATAACGATTGAATGTTAATTTCACACCTTACACCTATCAAAAGGTGACTTGCTTGACACGTGCAACTTACCCATGTTACCACTATCATGTAGTTAGACGCTAACTTTGTATCTTACTCCCATAACATGGCTACACCGCTTGACACATGCAACATAACAACTATTCACCTATGTGATGACCATCGTGTGGCTAGAATTTATCTAGTCATCGTAATGAAGGGTGTAGCATAATTGCACTGTAATGATGTACATTATTGTCGATAACAAAATGGTTATAGAATTGTTGGAATGATCTTTTTTTTTTTTTGTTGAAGATGTTGGAATGATCTTCATAAAGCAAAAAATCATCTTTATGAACATCTAAAAAAATTTAGAATTTTAGAAAGACTTGTCCTCATAATTAAATAAATCAATTACTTAGAAATTCGATATTCATTGGATACCGATAACAAAAATTCAGAATTTTGTTATCGGTTCTTTAAGCAAATCTTATTCACAATCAAACCAAAAGACTTGTCCTCACAATTAAATAAATCAATTACTTGGAAATTCAATATTCATTGGATATTGTTTCTTCGTAATATGATGATGCACTAAACTAATCAACAACTACAAAAATTCAAAATTTTAATGTGTGTGAGTACAGGTGATAGTTGTAGTTCGCGAAAACTTTAAAAGATTCAAACTAAGATAAACAATAACTAAGAATCTATTTGGTAAGCGTGAAGAAGGGATGGAAATATTATTTTTTCCTAAGAAAACCAGTTTCTGCCGTTTAGTTGGGTCTAAAAGTGTGAAAGTAGTTTTCACCCGGGAAAATAAAGTTGGAAAAAACTCTTACAATATTTTACTACAAAATAGGCGAGGAAGTCATTTTCTTCCTCACTCATTTTTGCGTTCAATCTCCTCGCGTAAAAAAATCTTGTTCCCACTTCGCATCCAAGTTCCATTTCTCCGCCTGAATATATTTCTATTACGTCTCCCTTATTAATCACTTTCTCACCCTTAACATAAACAAAGAAGTCAGAAGAAGGAAGACAAAATCAAATAAGTATTTTACCCATCTCTATATCTCTTGTTTTCTCTCTATGTTGCCCTAAATGTGTGAGCTTGGACAACTTAATGATTTTGTTTCGGTTAACATAATTTGTGATCAGTTACGCCGAATTTTTTTGTCTGATTTACTTTATAAAATTATAAGAATTTTGTGATTTTAGATGCTTATAGGTGTTTGGTAGATTTACTCAATCAAACTTTGGACCAATTTTTAAGAATAATGTGTGCTTATTAGGTGCTTGTTAAAATTACTCAATGAAACTTTAGACCAATTTCTCAAGTAAATGGTACCTTCATTGAATAAATTATTGCAAGAGAAATTTACGTGAGCTATAAATATCAGTGAGTAGATGTGTAAGTTATCAATTGTCTGTATGGCAAAAAAAATCAGATTAAAGAGTTGTCATGAATATTTTGATATTTTAGCCGATTCTACATAGAATTTATCATAGGAGATTTGTTGTTTGGACCCCCTTTCGTATAATTCACTTGCTGTTTGGACTCCCTTTTTTCAGAGTTGCACTTTGGACTTCCTTTTTTTTAAAAAAAAGTTAAATATAACAGTACAACAATGTTTTTGAGATGAAATATACTATTTTACCCTAAGCAAATGTGAAATACTATTTTACCCTTAACCTAACCTAACCCAACCTATTTTTTAAGCCTCATGTTAACTAAACCTGACTAGTCGACCCCGCGAACTGGCCTTAGCAGAGAAACCTATCGACCAAAAGCGATAATCCAAATTCGTCTTTTTTCACCATGTCTATAGCTTACAGACATAATCGACTGGGAGGAAACGAATTATTAGTTCTTGTTCTTCTTCCATTCTCTCTCAATCGACCTTCATCTTCTCACTAACTTTTTGTTATTCTTATTCTTCTTCATTTTTTTTAAATTGTTAGTTTTTTTCTTGCAGAAATCAATTAGAGTCCAAATTGTGATTTTTTTTCTACAAAAATCGATTGGGAGATAAGTATAACAAGTTCGAAGAAGATGTAAGTTATTTCTTGCTTTCACCTTTCTACATATTATGAACTTCTTACAAGTGTGGGTTTCAAATATTTAGGGTTTCTAAAAATTAGGAGTTTTCTATAATTTGGGTTGTTCTAATCTAAGGGTTTATGAAAATTGGGAGTTTTCTAAAACTGAAATTGTTCTAATCTTAGGGGTTTTATAATTGGGAGAAACCTTAAAATTGAGGGTTTAATTTTGTTACTTTTCTACTGTTCCATGATACTTAAGCATCTCCAATTCCATTTTCCAGAAAATAACTTAGGAATATGGTGTCTAATCAAAGTTGTACGCAACCACCACCAACAACTCAAGGTTATACACAACCACCACCAGTAGAGATTAGTACACCACCACCATCACATACTCAAAGTTAATGTGAGTATATTAAGTATACAGTAGGTTGTTTTTTCTTAATGAATCATTAGTTGTTACATATTTTTAAATGTTTTGCTAAGGGCAGACTTGGAATTATCGTCCTTTAACCTGGGAGCTGATCCTGGTATCTCCTCATGTGATTTGGGATTTGAATTTGATGGCATAGATCCTGAAAAAGTTATTCCCAAATTTTATAAGCCAGAACTTGATCCAAAAGACAACAATATACTTAATTTAGATGGGATTCTTACTAACGATGAAAGCGATGATGAGGAATTTCAGGCTTGGGTTTGATGACGATGAATACAATGAGGATGAAGAGATGGAACAAGTGACTAGGGATGAAAATGATGAAAATAAAATTTATGAAGAATCAGGTGAAGGTGAAGAGGATGAAACCAATGTATCTAAAAGTGAAGTTGTGTTATCGACGAAGAAGAAAAAGAATATGACCAATTTAAGAATGAAATAAGGGAAGTGCAGGAAGCAACCATTGGGAGGGAGTTTGAAACTGAAAGTACGGTTAAAGTGAAGGGCTTTAAAACAGGTATGTTGTTTGAGAATACTAGACATCTGAGGTAGTGTATCAGAGCATATGCCATCTACAATAAGGTTTTGTTGAATTGGAAGAAAAATAAGTCTTTTAGGCTTATTATTGATGCAAAGGGAAGACTAGAGAAGTGAAGGAAAAAAAAAGTGTTCCGTGTGAATGCAAACTTTACGGTAGAGTAATTAGTTGTAGAAAAAACCCCATAAACACGGAAAGTGATGTCTTGTCACAATGTGCATACGTGCCAGAAGCTCACAGACGGAATCAATCCAGGTGACAAAGTGAGGTTTTGTGCAGATGCAATGAAGGCAAGATGCAAACAAAATCCAAACCATTTCAGGCCATATGACTTAGCCTTAGGTATGATGAGGATTCACAAAGTAAAAAAATTAACTACTATAAGGCTTGGAGAGTTGTGAATATACTGAAGGAGGGGATATGGAATAATTTAGAAGAATATTTTGCTTACATACTTGAGTTGTGTGCAAAGATATATGAGACAAACCCTAGAAGTGTGGCAGAGTATGGTGTTGACTCTAATGGACAGTTTAAGTATTGTTTTGTGGCATTCAAATGTTCACTTGACGGGTTTGTCAGTTCTTGTAGGCATATTGTTGGACTTGATGGGTGCTTTTAAAAGGGAAGATATAGTGGTCAACTGCTTGCAGCTACTACTTTAGATGCTTTAGGAGGGTTATATTCACTAGGCATCATGGTTTGTGTTGTTGAGAATGAAGAGAATTTGGCAACTTTCTTGACTGCCTTAAACCCCCATTTAACACTCCTTTCTAAGAAGCTGACATTTATGAGTGACAGGCAGAAGGGTTTAGTAAAATCTGTTAAGATAGTGTTTGAAAAATCTTATTCAAGGTTTTGTCTAAGACACATGTATGCTAATTTTAAAAAGTACTTTAAAAGAATACCACGTTGCATAGTCTCATGTGGCAAGCAAGGCAGACACTTAGAAAGCATGTACATGTAGGGTATATGAATCCGTTTAAAAGTTTAAAGCCTGAAGCACATGAATACTTGATTAAAGAGTCTTTGGATACTTGGGCTAGGGCTTATTATGATAGAGAATCACTATGTCAGCATACTACGTAGTATACTAACATCTATCCATACATAACTAACATCCACACTTAACATCTGTCCATACATAACTAACATCCACACTTAACATCTATCCATACATAACTAACATCCATAATAAACATCAATCTTTTACGTAACTAACATTCACAACATAACTAAGAACATTAAGAACGCAATTTCAAATTTTTTACGACTTCCTCGCATATATCTTGAAGATTGATTTCTACTTTCGATTTATTCTTCATTGAGAGTGCATCAGACATCCACATGAATTTGTCACACTTTAGGCATTTTAGAAATGACATATTATTGTTAGGAATCTTCTTACGTATTAGGAGCTTCATTTTGCAGGTGCATCCGTCGACATAACAATAAGAGAAATTCCAAGGACAATTTTGCAAGTTATGATTATCTTTCCCACAACTGTAACAACCTCTTGGTACAAGGATCTTGTAGACGACGAAGCCAACAAATTTATTTTTGCGATTTCAGAATCCAACCATTAAAATGCACTATAATCGGGAAATTGACACGAAAAGAACTTCCTTCCAAATGAATGAGGTCTAGCTGACATCCCCGCCAATTTCCTAATTCCATTGCAATTGTCGTTTATGCATCTCGAGTACGTCTATGGGCAATGGAATGATTCATGACTAATTTGATCACATATTAAACAAGTGTCCTTGCAAAATGAACAAAAACAAGTGAGTAATCCTCTGAACCTAACAAATGGAAACAAATTAGTGAGAGAGATTATGACATTAAACAAGTTAGTAACTGTAAAGATTAGGTAAAAAATCTTACTTTCTCTTACTTTGATAGAAAAAATCAACCCAAATGAACAAAATCCCTATAATTAATCCTTTGAACCTCACACATGAAAGCAAAATCAAGTAATTAATCAAGAATCCTTATCATTTCAGTAATTATAAAGATTAATAGGTTAAGAAAAATCTAATTTCTTTATCTATGACTGAAATCAACTCAGAAACCATAGAGACTTCATTATCATAAGAGAAATCAATAAAATTAGATAGAGAGAGATTCTTGACCGATTAACAGGTATTAAGATAAACAAACATTTATACATCAACTTGGTTTGAGAAAAAACCGAAATTTAGATAGAGAGAGTTTTTTCACTGGTTTCTTAGGGCAAAGAAAAAAATTGAAATTTAGAGAGAACACTTGCATTAGATAGAAAATAACCTGATGATTCTTCACTAATCTACAACAATCTTCAACCATCACTAACTCGCTTTCTTTACCGATCTAGAGTACCTGGTCAAAATGGTGAAGCTTCACGATGATGATGGGAATTTTCCTTTCCCAAATAGAGTTTGACGAGCTTACTAACCAGGTAAGGGTTGGCTCAACGGATATGGACTAAACTTTTGGACCTTCGATCTTCATACACGTTGCAGACATCGGGTTGCCTAGTTAAATAAACTAAGAGATCTTAAGTGCAATATCAATCACACAAAGATAATCTTGGAATTATCTAAAGTATAACTTCAAAGAAGGATACTCCTTTTTTATTCTGCCAAAAGGGAGTCCAAAGTTCAACTCTGAAAAAAAGGTGTCCAAACAACAAGTGAATCATACGAAAAGGGATCCAAACAGCAAATCTCCCAATTTATATTTGTGTATGATTGATCTCATGTAGCTTACATTATATCGAACTCAATCCTATAGTATTATTTTCTCCATGTATGATAGGTGTGATCGAAAAAGGGACACAACATATAAGGTGGACTAAAAAAACAGACATGCTTATGATTGATGTTGTAATTTAGCAACTTGTCCGTGAGAGCAAAGGAGACAATGGATGGAACCAGTTACATATCATGCAATATGTGGTAAGATAAAAGATTCAGTCGGCATGAACATTACAATAGGTAATTTACGAAACCGACTTAAGACATGGCGAACACATCATTTAGTAGTAAAAGAACTGGTCAATCTCAACGGATTTGAAACTTTTTCACTAACTCAATCACTAAAAGCCGAAGATTCCGTGTGGTCTGACTATCTCAAGGTATGTTTAAGATTATGCTATTTGAGCCCTATCTTAGTGTATTGGTAAAAAGGAAATGGATTTTTGAATGTTCATTTGTATATGAGATTACATATGCAAGTGACAAACAATTTTTGCTCTACATCAAGAAACTACCCTGAAACTATAAAAATATATCTTTTCATGACAACCAATATTTGATGATTATGCTTGTTGATGATCTTAAAATATAATGAATTAAAGTTTAATTAGTCAGATTGCATGTTTATTATTCGCAACTATGGTTCGATTATTTTATGGACTACTAAGATTCATGTATTTGTAAAATAACACACTCTTGTATGACATGTTCATCCTCAAGCTCTAAAATACTGGAACATGAACCTAACAAACTGGGATGAGATCGCTTTACTAGTTGCCGCTGAGCAAGTATGTGGGTCATTTTTTATGATAACCAATGCAAACTTAAGTTGATATACCAGAATTGCCCGATAAGCCTATATCTGGTCCAAGTATTAAAGAAGAGGGCATTGATGATGTTACGAGTGACTCACCTACGCCAACTCGTTACTCAAATCCTTCCACTTTCCCAGTTCAAGTCGCGCGAGGAAAGAAAAAGAAACAGACGAGACAATGTTGAAAAAGAATCGTCGATGATAAAATTGACAACTTCTTTCAAGACCAATGCCAACCATATAGCTGCAAAGTATAAGAAGCCTGACCCCGAGGAGTTATTGACGTCCCTGTGTACGCAAGCTTTCACATATCAATGGTACCTTACGTGTGAAACTAGTTGCAGCTCTTGGACAACATGACACAGTGACAAAGATATTTTTTGTGATAGATGAGGTAGAACAACTTGAATGGTGCAAGATACAGTTTGGGTCGTAAATACTTTATGAATATCTAGGAATAACAAGTTATGAGATATTTTCTGTACCAATTTGTGGTGGAAATACACGATGCTTAGTGTAGCTTTTTGTGCATAAGATCATATCATATGATCGGATAATGTTGTGAAAATATTAAAAATTAACGTTTCTGTAGCATTTTGTGCATAGGAGACTATATCATATGATAGGTGTGCGATCTGTATAATTAGTTTGAAAAACTACTTGAAATTGAATATTACTATTTGATGAATTAAATGCCCATTTTTGGTATATCTAAATTTTTATGATGATACATATGTGTGCAAGAAACCAAACTCAAACTCATGGATGCAACTAGTTATACCACTTCGGCGTTATCTCACAGGTTCAAATTAACAAATGGTTTAACTTTTTATTCATAATTGGATGGGCAAAATTATTTCATATTCTCAAATTTCTTACTCCCATCAAACACCGGACTTGCATTTCTTGGAAAATTTTTGAAGCATGGCAAACGCTTTAATTTGATTTTACTGTAAGAAATTTATTCTTTCCAGTAAGAAAGAAAACAACCTTCTTAGTTCTTACCCACACATTTTCACGCGAACCAACACAAACCCTAAATAAACCAACAAAAATGATAAATGCAAGAGACAGAAGAAAAGTAGTACAACCAGAGATTTAATTCATCCATTGAAAGGAATGTGCCCTTTTATAGTAACTATTAAAAATTCCTAGTATAAGTGAGTTTATAATTATGGTGTGTTTGGTTGCAGGATTCCTAAGTAGGATTCCTCTCAAAAGTGGAATTTGGCAGGAATCATGAATCCTTTATCTGTTTGGCTACCAAGAATCCTAAGACTCTTGAATCCTAAGGATTCCTAATTCCAAAATTTCTATTGGACCAAAATTCCACCCTACCCTCTAGGATTTACTAGGATTTTGGATTAATGAACCTAAATTTCAAACTTAAAATCAACAGAAAAATATCTCCTTCTACAAAATCATTATTTTTTTTCCAAAATCATTGTTCTTTTCAAAAATCATATTTTTTCTAAAGACGTTTAAAAATACTCAAGTACTCAAATAATAAATCATAGGATTCTTAGTTGCCAAACAAACTAAAAGATATTACTTGGATTCATGATTCCGTCATACAAACACACCATTAGGTATTTCATGGAGTCCGATATAAACTATATCTTGGTTCCTATCCTAAACAAACTAATGGTGTGTTAGGTTGCAGGATTCTTAAGTAAAAGTGAGATATGGTAGGAATAAAAAATCCTTGGTCTATTTGGCTACCAAGAATCCTAGGACTCTTGATGAAGATTCCTAATTCCAAAATTTGTATTGAACTAAAATCCCACCATACCCCCTAGGATTTTGGATTAATAAACCTAAATTTTAAATTTAAAATCAATAAAAAACTATTTCCTTCTATAAAATAATTATTTTAAAAATATATTTTTTAATCAAAAATCATTTTTTTTATGAAAATTATTTTTTCCCCAAAAATCGTTTTTTCCCAAGATCCGATTTTTTCGACAACCGTTTTTCTTCAAAAACCGATTCTTCCCCCAATAATTTTTTTTCCCGAAATCCAATTTTCTTCCCGAAATTTATTTTTTCACCAAATCTGCTTTTTTTTTTTTACTGAAAAATCTTTTTTTCTTTCTCGAAAACCGTTTTTTCGTTAGGTGAAATTTCCTAAAAACTTATTTGCTTCCTGAAAGGTCGTTTTTCACAGGAAAAGGCGGTTTTCGGGAAAAAACGATTTTCGTGAAAAAAGGTTTCATGAAATCTCTGTTAGCGAAAAAATGTTTTCGGGAAAAAAGTTTTCGATGAAAAATCGGCTTTCGGAGAAAACTATTTTTGAAAAAAAAAATTCTTTTAGAAAAAATTAGAAAAACAGTTGTTGAAATAAAAGTTATGAAGAAAACAGAGGGTTCTCGAATGAAACGATACTTGAAAAAACAAGGTTTGCTCAATACTGTTTTTGAAGAGACGTTTAAAAATACTCAAATAATAATAAATCATAGAATTCTTAGCCAAACAAACCAAAAAAATATCAATTCGATTCCTGAATCCGTGGAATCATGAATCCGCAGATTCATGATTCTGTAATCCAAACACACCATAAAAAAGGAGCCATTAAAACGAGATTTTAAATGAACCCTCAATCATTGTTTGGTCATTTTCCATCACATGAGATTGAAGCAACCCCTTTCTAATGAAGAACAGGGGCGTGGGTGAAGGGGTGCGACCGCACCGGGGCCCCTCTCCCGAAGGACCCCATATTTGAAAAGTCATATTGAGCAACGAACTTATAATTTAAAAGCCAACATCATAAGTGTTATCATGTTAGCTCAGTTGGCTCGTGCCTTCCTTCATGCTATCAAGGTTACGGGTTCGAGTTCCTTGAGCTACAATTTATGTCATTTTTTCTTTGTTTTTTCCATTTTATGGGGCAACAAGACTTGATTTGAACTATGATGTTATAAGCCCACACTGTTAATATTTTGTGGCCCCCAACGTAGACATTTAGGTAGCTACCGGGTAAGTTGGTTCCCCCATGACTCTAGACGACATGTTATTATTATTAGGTAAGCATGTTTATCTAGACGAGTTAGATGCCGACGGTAAAACTAAAAGAACAAAACTAGATATATAACGTTTCAATTTTTTTCTTCCTCTCCTTCCTGTCATCTTTCTTTTTCTTACACTCCTCTAATCTATTAGGTTAGATTTTTCTTTTGTCAAGTTACTAGAATTTTTTATTTCTATTCTTGAACTGATTTTTAAGTAAGCATAATTTGTTAGTGTATTTTTTTTTTGATGAAAATGTAGATTCTGTAATCATATGCTTATTTTAATGTTTCAACAAAAAAATATGCTTATTTTAATGTATAATAATTCATAGATCGAAATTGTGATTTTTTTTTAGATTTCTTACTTACATTGGATACAGGATCTATGTTTTGAATATTTTAAATTAGATAAGTTATACACATAATGAGCGTACAAATAATTTTTTTACGTTACGAAATTTTATTTAATAAAATTTTGAAAGTTAATTTAGTTTGAATAATTACTTAGAAAGTATAATTTTCTTTTGCTATTATATTGCGATATAAGGGGTTCCGATTAAAATTTCGCACCAGACCTCAAAATTCTCAGCCACGCCACTGATGAAGAAGATTGGTTCTCCTTCCCTGAGAAGAAACAACACCCTTTATTTGTTTTTAAAAATACTTCTCGATAAAGTGATCCTTTTTGTCGGACCTTCTACATTTTCTAGAAGAGTTTCATTGACAGACAAGGGCGGAGCCAGAATTTTATGTTAGCCCGGACTAGCCTAAATTTACTTAAAGAGCAAAATTTTTAATTTTTAGTTATATGCGCTACTTTTTTGCCAAATATGATGTTTTTCTAACATTTTTCTTATATGTACCTTAACTTTTCAATCCAAAGTGAGTGATTCCGAATATTCTCAGTAGAAGAACTAAAATCTATGTTAAATTTTTGCTAATATTTCAAATATGACAAACTTCATGTTCATTAAAATGGATGTATGTGATCATTGGTAATTTGAGTACCTAAGACTAAAACTAAACATAGGATTGAAGTTTTAATAAGAATCAAAATTGGAGTAGTACAAAGAAGAGGTAGCAAACACTACTTACCTACAAACTTTGAATCTTTAATGATGTATAGAATTTCAAGAACTAGAAAACTCTAGATAAGATTTCACTTTAATGTTGGAGAATATTAGAAATATTTTAGTTTGATGATAGATTTTAGTTTGACTATAGAGAATGAGGTTATGGGACTCGTCAATCATCACTCACGGATCTTTCTCTCTCTAGATTCTTCATACCAAGAGTACAAGTAAAAAAATAAATAAAGTAACCCTGGCTGCAATGACAAGATTAACCATAGCTCTTTATAAATATAACAGAACTGCCCTTGGCTACAACCAGGGCAGTCTGCTTGTCCCTCCGCCCCTATCGACAAATATCCTCAATGGAAGAGAGAAGACGAGTCATAAAGAACAAATATGAGAAATCAAAAGAACAAAAAGATAGCTGAAAGAAGAACAAAGATAAATTTCTAGAAAATCTAAAAAGGTAAATTTTGGAGAAGATAATATAAATTTTGTTGTAGGAATTTATAGACAACCCTTAGGACTACTAGCAACACTGTCTCGTTGACGCTTGAGGTTCTTATAGCATTAGAGTTGAGACACACCACTAAGAAAAGGTACTTTTTTGTTGAAAGAAGAAAAGGTACTTAAACCCTTATAGTGGGCACCACAACTCGTCTACCACCGATGTGAGATTGCTTTACTACAACAAATTTAATTTTTTTCCCAAATAAACTGTTAGAGGGTGTTTGGTTTTTTAGCACTTATAAGTGCTACCACTTACTAAGTGATAATCACTTAGTAAGTGATATCACTTGTAAGTGATGTGGCGTTTGTTTTCTATCACTTCTAAGTGTTTGATTTTTGTTTTTATATTAATTCTAAATATCATAAAAATGAGAAATTGTTTATTTTGACCTTAATGTATTTGCATATTAGCATTTCATACTAACTCATTATACTCGCGAGTTTGGATACAAGAGAATTACGATTTATGAGTGCTTTATGTTGAAAATATTAACCTCAAATAATTAAAAATTATGAAGGAGAAAGAACTTACGTTGCATCATGGAATTTGGGTGGTTCCGTGATTAATGAAGGATGAGATGTGAAAAAAATTTAAGAGAAAAGCTTAGGGGAAGGATGAGTGAAGAAGGAAAAGGGTCATTGATAAAGTCATAAAAAGATTTTTTTACATATCAATTGTTTAAGATTTTCTTTTTAGTTATAATTACATTGGTAATTATTATATTCGGTAGGGATAGAAATGTCTTTTTTAGCACTTAGAAAGTAAGTGCAAAAAAAATAAGCTCGAAGTTGGAGCTTACTTTTTTCGCACTTACTTTGACCCCACTTACAAGTGATGTTCACTTATTAAGTGAAAAAACAAACGACCTAAAATTACCGGCCCACACTTATTAAGTGAAAATCACTTAATAAGTGCAAAAAATCAAACACCCTCTTAGTTAGGAAGGAGGTTAAACAATTGGTTGGATAAATTGAGGATGAACTTGGGGAGTTGGTCACATTCAGGGGGCCAAAAGGAATTTTTTCCCTTACAAATATACGAAATTCCCTCTTCTTTTCCCTTTCTCCCCCCGCCTTCCTGAAACATTCTCCTGCTATGATTCTCTCGCTCTAATTTCTCTCTCTCTCTCTCTCTCTCTCTAGACGGAGTCTCACAGTTATGGATTCCATCGTTTCAACAGCATTATCCGAGATATGTTCTAATGGAGTTAAAGGAATTTCTCTTACAAACTTATGGCCGAACTTACAAAATTCAATATCTTCATCTGGTCTTAATCTCTGTAATGGAGTAAAAAAATCCATCTGGTATAGAATTATCAAAACCCCAGGTCTTGAATTCAAATCTAATAACAATGAATCAACTTTTGATTCTCAAGACCCTTTAATCGAATCATATGAAGAAGCTGAGAAGTTAGGGTTGAAGATTGTTGCTGGTGAACAACTCAGAGATTGTTTTGTTGGACTTTATGACCGTAAAGTTGCTGATTCTGGAATTTCTTCAACTCAAAGGCTTGCCCTAGAACGACTTGGTAGTGTTAGGTTAGCTCTCGTTACTTTTAATTTAGCTTCTTCAAGTTTTGTTTTTTCTTAATGGTTTTAGTTCTAATAACCACTTGTTCTAATAAAGATTGTATTTTTACATTGAGTGACTAATTTTTTCCTTAATGGTAGACCTAGGGCTTCAGGAGAAAGTGCTCTATGTACAACTTTTCTATTTTACAATAGGTTATTTATGTAGAAAATTCAAGTAGCATTAAAGGGTTGTAACCCGTAGTAGATGCTTTGGTTGTACGTATAGAATTTTTTGTGCTAGACCATGATCTTGTTAGATTGTTCCATATTTAGGGCAAATGAACCCACCCCTGTATTTGCTCCCGTTACTCCAAAGTAGGAGCTTTTAGAGCAAGTGATTATCCACTACATTGACAATTTTCTCTAAAAGTACGAGCTTTTAGAATGCGTAGTAATAAAGCGAGTGGTTAATGAAGTCTTTTTGAGACAAAGAGGAAGGAAATTGGCACGTGCAAACACCGAGAGGAAGTATGGATGGAGGACGATGGGCTCCACATAAATGCCACTGTCACCCAAATTTCCACCGGTGCTGTCGTGGCCGTGAGTCCATCACATATGTGATTTAACTTTATCATAACGCATTTCATTCTATTAGGGAAGTTATATCATATAAACTGATGACAACTGTGTCTGAACGTTGCAGCTTTTTAAAGCAAGTGATTTAAATATTTTTTTCTTATACCATGTTAATAACCACTTGTTTTAAAAAGCTCGGATTGTTGGGAAAGGGATCATGATGGATGCAATAAAGTAATGCAGGTCTTACATGGATGGACCTCATTTTTGTATGGTACGCGAAAGTTCTATTTTAGAATTAGAGTATCGAAGGGAACGACGAGTACCATGTTGCTTACTTTAAACTAATTCTTTACAAAAGTTTGTCAGATGTGTTGGACCAGTTAGGCAACAAGTCTACATGGAGAGTATATCCTATAATAAAGATAATTTATGTCTCTTTGGCATCTTCAAATACAGTTTGTAATCTGTTTTTATGGTTCAACTGCAAAATGGGGTTGAGTTTTGGTTTTGCCTTATTGCATCCTCTAGCTTAGCTCGCTCTGATTCTATTGCAACTCTATTTATTGTGGTGATCCTAGACATCAATTTGGATTTTGGTCCTTTGGAAAGGAAACTATTGCTACTCTATTGTTGCGGAAGTATAACGTTTCTACCAAAGCATGCCTTGGCACGAGTTACATATTTAGAATTCCAGATGGACTCGGTTGGAACAGTATGATAGCTAAAGCTTCTTTCAGTGTTGTGTAAGGAATAGATCCTGCTGATGATAATACCTTTTCATGGTTTTGCAGAAGTGATGGAATAACACAGAGCCAACTCGCTAAGGAATTTGGCATCAAAGGAAGCAATTTTTTCTACATAGTTAGGAGCTTGGAATGCCAAGGGTTGGTTGTAAGGCAATCATCTACTGTAAGAACAGAAGAAGCTGGCACTGAAGGCGAAGATGGCTCAAAAAATACATCCATTGAAAATACGAATTTGATTCGCTTAATTCGTTATGCAAAACACTTAAATTCTCAACAAAGACTTGTAATTACCAATAGAGAAGCGCTGGGGAGTCTTACAAGTACAAATGGAAGTTCTTCGGCTAAGGATTTTGTTGCAGGAAACCATGTCAAAGAAGTCCGTGTGAAGGATTATCTCCCAGATTTGAAAGCTGTTTGTGAAAAACTTGAAGAAGCCGATGGCAAGGTGAATTATGTTCCATCTATATATTTATACCTCATTTGAAGACCTCATATTATTCATTGTGCTGATGTTTCCTGACATTATTTTTTGAAGGTTCTTGTCTCATCTGATATTAAAAAGGCTCTTGGTTATCAAAAGACCACTGGTCATAGAACCTGGAGAAATGTAAGTTCAATATTATAGTTGCATATTTTAATCTACTGCTCCTGTGAAGAGGCATGATTGCTCCTATTCTTTACTATAAAATTCCCTGTAAAATACTTCACAGATCTGCAAGAGGTTGAAAGATGCTCGTGTAGTTGAAGAATTTCATGCGGAAGTCAATAACAAAAAGGTGTGTGTGATCATATGTTCTCTCTCTCTCTCTCTCTCTCTCTGTATATATATATCCTCTTGACAATCTGGTTATATTGTGATGTCATATCTATCTTTTTTTTGGTTGTTTTTCATTGGTTTATCTCATGTGAGACTCTGACATGGAGCAGGTATCTGGTACAGAGAATGAAAAAACGCCAGTATAGTAGGTCCTTTAGTTTCAACTTCTAAGTACAATTTTTTTACTTCCTAATCAACGGTCTTCACTTGTACATGAATGGCTGAACCTAGACTGGTATTGTACGAGTCTACGACCCTAATGCTATTATGTGCAAGAGTGTCCAAGTAACATAAACTCGTATCAGGGTATCTGTCACGGCAAAACTTAATTTTCAGTTACATACATTATCCTAACGTAGATACGCGAGAGAAGATGCGGGCTGAGCTTGCTCTGTTGTCATTTTCTCAACTGTCACTTTTTTATTAGTAAGAAAATGAGAAATTGCTCTAATCATTTGTTAAATGGTGTATTCATAATTTGGCAGGGCATCAAATGTTTACGTTTATTGAAAAAGTTTGATCAGAAGCATTTTGAATCAAAATCTGTTTCATGTGGATCTGATGATTTAGATATAGATCAACCGGCTGGATGTGAAAAAAGAGACCAACTGAATGAACTACTTTTTGAGCTTCCAATTGAGCATCAAATACACGATATGATTTCTTCTGAAGGATCAAAAGGTCTTACTGTTACGGAGGTTTGTTATCACATCCATGCTCTACAGACGTAGTTTTGGTGAATCGTGATATTTACCTACACCTTCTTAAAGCTTTCTATCTATTATATCTAAATCTGTCTTTTTCTTTGTGATCTCTATCCAGATTTGCAAGCGAGTCGGGTTGGATAATAAGTCGAACGGTTGTCGTCGTCTTCGTAATATGTTCACAAGGTTTGGTTGTCATCTTCAGGCTGAAAGCCATAACAAGTCTTGGCACTATCGAGTTTGGACATCTGGGAACTTCACCGGTGGTTCACTAGTTGATGTTCCTGGTAAGTCTGCAAATGTTGTTGAGGAAGAGAAGCTACCGACTCAAGTTAGTCATAATAAATCATATGTAGCCACATTGCAATTAGATTCTTCAACTTCAAAAGAAGAGCTTTTCAGTCCCCGAAAAATAGAGAGAAGACAAGTTGGATTAGAACCTGAAAGTAGTCCTCTTGGTAATAGCCCGAACAAGCAGACCGTTGTTCATGGAAGTAAACCACAGGATTTAGTTAGTGAATGTAATTTAGCTCGAACAGGCCTGCATGCTGATCCAGCAGAAACACCAAGCCCATACCCATGTCTTTCTGTGGTTGCAACCATTGCTCAAAGAGAACGGAGGATACTTCAACGATTACAGGTCCTTTTACTATCCACTTACTGCTTTAAGCTTACCGAGTTTCTATTATCTCCTACCGAGCAAGCTTTTGTTTAGTTATTTCGGATATAACACTTCTTTAAAATTTCTGTGCAGGAAGAAAAATTCGTTCTGACAGTTGAGCTCCGTAAGTGGCTTGATGGTCTTGAGAAAAATAAAAGTACACCAATCGCTAGGAGAACTTTGAATCGAACATTAAATAAACTTCAAGATGAAGGATGCTGCAAACGCATTCGCTATGTCGTTCCTGATATTACTAACCATCGTCTTATGCGAACTGTCGAGGTCGTATCTATTGAAACTTTAACTCCCGAACTCAAGGGTCAAATTCCTGAGAGATTTAGAGCGTTCAATAGGAAAAATCGTGATCAGGCCATAGCTCGATTAAAAATTGATAAGTTGGCTCCAATACTACCTGGTGTTAAGAGGATTTTCAGCTCTACAAGTTCAAAGTTAGGCTCTGCAAATTCAAAATCAGACTCTGCACTAATAGTAGAAGCCATGCGTGCTAATGGATTAGTTTTTGCCAAAATTGATCGTGCAAAGTTGCTGCATAACTTTCTCTGGGGTTATTTAAGTAGTTCACCTGATTTTGATGGTGCTTTATCCTCTACGAGAAATTGGTATGACTTGGAGAACCGTCACAGCACTTGCAAATTGCTTGAACTAAATGCGTGTATAGACAAAATGCCACTTGACTTATATCTACAAGTTGTTGGATCTGCATATAAGTTTGGCGATTTGATTGAGAGTTGCAAATGCCTCTGTGATCTTCCAGTACAGGTTCACAAGTCTGTTTGGGACGCTCAGGCTTCTGCGCGACTTGCACGAACTATTAATATATTACGCCGACTGAAGGTAAACAACATAAGCTTGTTATAATACAAAATAGCTGCATTTGTCAAGACATTTATGGGGGAAACCAAGGAGGTTAGATATAATGTAGGAAGTTATACATAATGTTTGCCTGTCTTTAGGTAGAGAGGAAATCTCTATTAACTGAGAATCGAGGCCCTGTTTGTAAAACGTTCTGCTTCCTATTTATTAGTGTTCCTTATTGTGCTTCACTTATCTCGTAGTGACCATTCTAGTATTTTCTTTTGTTTTTCTTATAAGAAGCTATGGGCCCTCTGAGGATATATTGGCCATAATCTAGAAATTTTCTTTGGGTTGATCCATTTAATAATGGGTGTCCTTCCTTCTAGACAAGTGCTTGCTTGTATGGCAGAGGATAAGCAGATCTACTTCTTCCATTCTCCAGATTGACTTGATCGAAAGGTCCTAGAGAGATTTCTTTTGAGCCTTATGATGTATTTCTATTATGCAATTCAATATAAATTATGCCTTGAGTCCTTGACTGGTAGTTCACCTTTTAATGTGTAGTTGATTCGGTTAGTTACTGATGGACATACAGAAGATGCAGAGGTAACCACACATGCTACTTTTACTTACGCTATGGAGCTTAAACCATATATTGAGGAACCTTTTTCAAAAGTGCCATTGTTAAAGAGTGGAAATTCCGTTGATCTTCGCCCAAGGATCAGGCATTACTTCGTCTTATCAAACAAGGAAGCCGTCGATCTATACTGGAAGACTTTAGAACGTTGTTATGCTACAGCTGATCGAAGAGCTGCCGTGCATGCATTCCCAGGATCTGCTGTACCAGAGGTACAGTGTCTTTCTTTTATATTAGTTCGCTTATGCTTTCTCTAACTGCTGTTACTCGGCATCTTGGTGCATTACAAGTTTGTAACTTTGTTATAAATTTATCACTATATGTTAGCTCTCTGTGAGTAAGAGTAACAATGATAGACTATTTTGCTTTTTGTGATCTACCAAGGAGGATCTGCTTCTATTTTATTAGGTCATTCAGGGTGGTTTGTACTGTGCCGTTTAATGAGCTTTTGGTTCCTAGCCGAGGATTAGAATCTTGAAGGAGGTTATCTCACATGCTATTTTTCTTAGCAATTTTTGAAATTCTACAAGGGAGCTATATTTAAAGATGGGAAAATGAATTTTGAGAAGATTAAGTTGGCTGTTCTTCCTCTGCTTTTCCTTTGGTGTAAAAAGAAACTTTGGACGCTCGTGTATTCTTTAGGGGCTTTACTTCTAACCGAGAGACACCGATTTACCACATTGTGAGTTGTGGGCGTAATTGGATTTGGTATTCGTTTATCTAGGATTACACTTATGGACGGATTCGATATATATTATATACATGTATATAATATGCATGTTTTCTGTTTAAACATTTACTGAACAATATACTGTTTTTGCATCATTTTGAGTAATTGAGAATGGTTTAATTATATTTTCGTTAATAATATTCTTTGTGGAATTCCAATTTATTTAACGTTTATTACAAGTAAGGACATCAATAACGAGTTTTTTCTCCAACTTTTTGTTGATACATAATCGAGAGTCGAGACTGACATTTTCATCTATAAAATGTTCACAGATATGTCACTAACGCCATAACATGGAAAGAACAAGGTTTTTGTACTTAAAATGTATGTGGCATGGATTCACCCATTTGAAATATGTGGTTGCATATGTGAATTGTGATTAAACAATTAAAAGATCTTGGATGAATAAATCACAGCTTCTCTCTCTGAATTTCTTCATTAACTTTTTTTCTTTTCCTCGTACTAGGACTCTTTAAATTTTCCTTTTGTTAAGATGATATATGCTTAGCCTTTTCATTGATTGGTTGACTGATTTATTTCTTTGTTTTGTTCAATAACATGATTGATCAATTTGCAGGTGCTGTATTATTCTTGTAATAAGGGGCTATCACGTCTTAGATTTCGGAGAGACTCTAGTTACAACAGGAAGCAGCTTCGTCCAGAAAAAAGTAATTCCAGATCAGCTTCTCGGAGAAGGAAGAAATGTACAGGAGTCCGAACTCCTGTTGCAACTTGTACAGAAGATCCCAGTCCATCTACTGCAACCCTTGAGGAAATGCAGGACCATGTTGGAAAACGAAAGCGGCAATCTGGACCTCAATCTCTTCCTAGAAAATTTCTCAAAGTGCTAAATGAAGGAATTACTGATGGTAAAAAGGTTTATGAATCCTTGGCAGTTGCCAATGCTGTGGAGCTCCTCAAGCTTGTATTCTTGAACAACTCAACTGCATCAGAGGTGCCCATGATGCTAGCAGAGATTCTAAAATGTTATTCTAACGAGGAGCTGTTTGAAGCATTCTATTACCTTAAAGAGAAAAGAATCTTGGTAAACTCTCTCAATGCTCACTTGTCGCACTAATCACTTTACTTTCAGTTAGATTTTTGAAGCTCCTCTACCACATAATATGAGTTGATAGCGTGACCCTGTTCAAATTCCACGAGTTACTCGTTTTTTTCTTAAATCGGTGCCACGGTCGCTTTCGAATCGGGATACTACCACAGGCCCGGGCCGCGAATAACTCACAGATCAACTTCTTATGTTATAGTTACATGCAAGAAAGAACATATGAAAGAGGAAAGTAGGCATGTTGGCCATTACCTGGAGTAAATTGTATGGACAGTCTCATATTGGACATGAGAATTATTTGCAAGTTTTATGTTAGAATTTAGTTACATAATCTCACTGGTGAAGTCAGTATGATTTCCGTTGTTGTTCTTCTAAGTCCTAACTCCTAATCGTCTCAACTTGTGCAGGTCTGTGGCAAAGAAAATCCTTGTAGTCTTTCTCGAAGCTACCTCAACCGTGTTTTATCTTCACCATTTCCAATTAACACTGGAAAGAGAGCTTCGAAGTTTACGAACTGGTTAAGCGAGAGAGAAAAAGATCTCATGGAGGAGGTGATACATCTTGATGCTGATTTACAGTGCGGTGATATCTTCCATTTGTTAGGTTTAGTTTCTTCAGGAGAATTCTTCATTTCACCTCATTTGCCAGATGAGGGCGTAGGAGAGGCTGAGGAGAAAAAGAATTCTAAAAATAAAACTCATGAATCTGAAGAATGTGATAAGAAACAGGTTAAGCATGCAATGGTTAAAGGGGAGGAATATATGTGCCGGCGAGAAAAAGGTTTTCCTGGTTTAAAGGTATCTCTAAACCGTGCAGTAATTCCAACAACTGAGACCATGAAATTATCTTATAATGAGGAGATTAATTCTGCAAATTCAGCTATGCTTGATGACAATGATCAGATCATGTATAATGAACTCGGAATCTCAAACAAAAATGTTGCATCATCTGGTGAATCTCTGTGGGAAGCTATGACTCGTTATGGTCAATCTTTGATTGCTGTAAAATTTAATGACCAAGAAACAAGTCCATTAAATCCAGAGCTCTTCCGAACAGTTCATTCCACCATTTGTAAATCTGGCGACCAGGGGTTGAGCATGAAAGAACTTCCCCAAGTTACAGGTAAGTCTATATTTAACCTTTGATGTTTAGTCCAAATATCAAAAACATTCAGGTGATTTAGATCCATCACTGAAAAGGAAAAATCACCCCAAATTTTTGATGTATCTGATTGCATGCATGATATCTTGAGAACTTGACGCAGATTTTTCAACTGCTACTTGTTATCGACAATAGGTCTGGAGAAGTTAAAAAGTGTGTAACTAAGTAAAAAATTTATTTTCTTTTACTGTGGAGAAATAACTGGGTCTCCTACCGACAAATAAATATATCAGTCTTCTTTTTACAGGGGAGATGGCGAAACTTGTAGTAGATGTGCTTGAAGTATTTGGATTAGTTCTGAAGGTATACAACCTATGAATGCTTTTTAGCTATTTGAGAATCTCTTTCCTTAGTTTCTATTACGAAGATTAGATTTGATTTCTAATATAGGTGTGAATTAACACAGGTGAATGCTTATAACTCTGTTCATATAGTTGATGCTTCATACCGATCCAAGTACTTTTTATCCTCGACAGGCATTCATCCGCAAGATCTGAATTCACCTTGTCACATGAAATTTCCTGATTCCGGCCCCCAACTAGAGAACGTGGAAAATGCTGAAACTACCATGGACCTTGATAATGTTCATAAAAAAACCATTCTCAATGTTGCCAAAGGAACTCCTCAAGACTCAAATGAAGCTCAATCTCACAGAAATGATAATGTTAGGTATCAACATAATGTGCAGAAAGAAGTTGATGTTTCATCAGAAAGGATGAAGGAAAGAGATAATGTTAAATGCATGAATTCTGGTGATTCATTTAGGCCAATACTTCCATGGATAAATGGCGATGGAACGACAAATTCAATTGTATACACCGCAATCACACGAAACATCCTTGGGTTTGTGATGCAAAATCCTGGTGTATTGGAGGTATGTTTGCTATATCCGATTTTTTAATGCATGTTAGTTAGGAATGTTAATTTATTTATTACGGTCTATAGTTCAAACTTTACGACTCGCAAGTCTCAATGTGCATCTAATACAACATATATGTGTAATCATTG
>BEHA01050182.1:64853-86492 GCA_002897215.1 Eschscholzia californica subsp. californica
CTTTTGGTTTAAGCCTTTCCTCCAACTTCAATCAATGGGCCTATTGAGGCATGCTTTTAAAATGCATGCAAGTTCAAGATACTTAGGTGATGTTTTTTTTAACATCAGAGTCTTAATCTAAGTTTTAGTTATAATGTAATTTAATTGAATTGTATATTTGTATTTTAGTTCTTATATGGATTTACTTCTCTAGTAAGTTCAGATCTTAAAACAAGTCATCTTCTCATATTTAGACTTGCTTTTTTTTAACTGGAAACACATGCATTCGATGCTAAGATTTGTTCTAGGATCTGAGTTCATTGGAAGGATAAAATCATGCAAACCAACTAAAATTACACATGAGTGATATTCATGTTCCAGATTTAGATCTTTGAAAAAAAAAACATCACGTTAGTTTTATGTTTAATTTTATCTTAAGATCTTTAAACAAATATTTATATCCAATACATGTTATTTCAGCTTATAAAATAAGTCTGAATTTGATAAAGAAGAGCCGTTTTAAGGTCTGAATTTATTAGAGATCGAAACACATGCATATACTCAGGTTATACATGTAAACTACACAGATTGATTCAATTTTCAGATTCAGACTTGAGAAAACACAAAGAAGGCCTTAGAATACCTTCCAGACTTGAATAATAAGTTAACTCACTGTCTTACATTTAGTTAGGCCTTTTGGGTGGGATTGGCTCCCACACTGGCGAGGGGAGAAGCTTAGGTTGTCTAGAGTAGACCTGTCACCCATACCAAAGAAAATATTATATCATGTGGATCTAGGCCAGGGACCTTGGTCGGTTCCTGACTCAATGTAAATGTGGTTCGTATTGAGACTGGCTCGATCGTAGCCAGGGTTTAATGTGGCTTATTTCTTTGTTTTCTAAAGTTTCATTCTTTTGTTGTTTCAGGATAATATTATCCACCGTATGCGCACATTGAATCCTCAGGTATGCTCTCTTATTCGCCTATCAACAAGTTTCTCTTTCGGGAAAATAAAAGTTCGAACCGCTAGACATTGATGGAAAAAGTATCTAATTCAACCTTTCTTAGGACGAAAAAAATAGACATCCTAGGATGATAACCAGGTGCCACTCTTGTACATTTCCTTAGTGGGTTTTTGCCAGTAACAAACCGATAAGCCCAGTCCAATCCGATCCACCAGGGAGTCATCCAAATGAACCCACCTTCGGAAAATAAAAATACCATATTTTCTCTTTAACCCAGCTCATGAATATCTGATCTAACTTTGAAATCTTTATGATGACAGAGTTGCAGAAAACTATTGGAGTTAATGGTTCTCGATAATCATCTTATAGTGAAGAAAATGTATCAGATAAATACTTCCAATGGATCTTTTCCATCTTCACTTCAGAGTCTTTTCAAGAGTAGCAAGAACTTCAAGAAACCAGAACCAGTTTATAGAGAACATTTCTTTGCTAATCCCTTGAGTACATCTTTCTTATAGCCCAAATAACCAGAACCAGTTTATAGAGAACATCTTTCTTTGCTAAGTTAACTTCATTCACTGTATATCTCCAAATTCCCAAATAATTTATCTTGAAGGATTTTGTACTTTTTCTTCTCTTTCTGAAATAATAAAGCAACAATTTTGTCGTCCCATCTGGTTGTTACAATGTAAAGAATTGGTCGGAGGGAAAAACTTTTTATTGAATAAATTTTTTTTTCGAGGTTTTTCATTGTGTGGTTAGTATAAAAGCCATAATAATTGTGTTTTCTCTTATAACTTCTTAAGAAAAATCATAAGATATACATAAGATATACGGAAACGATATAAATGATTAAAAGCTCGTCTTTACAGAAAAACAAATAGTCGTTCTATGCGATAGGAAATGATTAAGAGCTCATCCTTACAAAAACTCATAGTGATTCACATGTTTTTGTACCTTGTTCTGAACTTTGATTTCGACTAAAAAGTTCAAGAGTAGGTTAAGATTTTTGGCAAAAAAACATAATTTTTTTCAAAAAAAATCTTAGTTCAAACAAAAATTTCGTTCATCCCTCCGTTTGGTCCCTCTCCAGCCTTTCGCCTGATGTGGCAATATATCACTTGAGCATATATTCTCACCATTCTCTCTCCATTTGTTCCGGACTCAAGTGATATGTCGCCACATCAGGTAGAGGGTTGGGGAAGGGACCAAATGGAGGGATGAATAGAATTTGCCTAGTTCAAATTAGGTCGTATAAGCAAATTTACTAGAAATTTAGGCTGTTGTGAAGTTGTGCCATTCGAATTCGGGAAAGAAAAAAATAAAATTTATCAAGATGATTTTTTTTGCTCAATTTGGATAAAGAGTGGGATTGAGTTCCATTAGCAACAAATAGTGGATATTTTGCTATATACTGTAACAAAAAATGAAAAATGTTATTAGCAACGCATATTGTTTCATAAATTTAGTAATGGTAAAAGCGTTGCTAAAACTGTAGCAAAATATATTTTCTCTGATTCAGCTAAAAATTCAAAAATTTCCCCCACTCTTCTTCATAAGCAAGAAAAAATATCAAACCAATCACCAGATAAATCAAACAAGTACTATTAAAAACTTAAAACAATGAAGTACTTGAAATTTAAGCTGATCGCTTGTACAAACTACAAAGTACAAACAAGAACAAAAATTTATCAAACTAGCTCAAGTTCTAGCTAGGCAGTCAAAGCATAAGTTTACCAATTAAAAACAACATCTTAGAAATCTAAGTATCAAACAGAAGTTTCTTTATCGAAGCTTTTTTTATGGAGTCGAGAAGCTTGTTGAAACAATGGTATGAGAAGAATACATTACTAACATAGATCTTCGGTCGATCTATTTCCTTTTATATGTCAAGACCATGACAAATTTTTTTGGATCTGATTTATTTAGACAACTGTATATTCGAGATCGTACCCATATGTCCGCCAGGCTATCGAGAGTTGCAGTTGGAACCACAGATTGACCGCAACACGAGATTTCAATCTGCATAAGAGATTTAATCAAGTTAATAGATTTGTGATTTTTCTCACTCGATAGGATTCAGGTATCTTTAATAGTATCCTAATTCATATAATCAAGAAATCTCGAATGATATCACTGGTAATACGTATGAACTTTGTAAAGTAATCGCCTCTGATAGTGCCACATCACTTGGGGGCTTTTGGAGCCGTGGTTGTAGGTGCAACCTCAAGCTTATAGTGTGAAAGCTTCACTGCCGCTGCGGATTTGAACTTCCAAAGCCGACATCCTTGAAAACCCACAACACCCTGGTCAAGGAGTGGATCTGCTTATGTGCTAGCCTCAGTGACATGGTTAACCTGGCTCTGGTACTAACTGATATGAACGCACACCCAATTTTCGGATCTAAAAATAGGTCAACAAGGAAAGGATCGGCTGAGCTTATATACCTACTACAATCCTATCTTGATCCATATGGGTATACATAATGACACATTATCCCACAAATACTTACTTCCATTTTGATGATTTAGTAGTAAGTAGGTATTGAGAAAGCAAAATATAAACCTGACTGTATGTTTTCTTGTTTTGACCAAGAATCATTAAAAATAACTCTCACCTCTGATTCGCTATCGAGATTAAGCTTCACTTTGATGTACTTAATGATTGAGGATACTGTTACATTTCTGTCCCTACACACCACAAGGAGTCGTTTTAAATAGTGACAATAACATGTATTAAGCACTTAAACTATTGCTCTATTCTACGTATGTCTTTTTACATAAATCGAACTACTATTCAATGAAGTAGTAATGTAGTATTACATACAAGTGCACGAATAAGCATAGACCGACTTACTTTATACAGATAGTAGGTTTCGCTAATTGAGGGAGACGAGCTCGTTTCCTGCACCAATATTAAAAAAGCGTACTTAGGCTCACAAGGACGAAAGAAAATATTAAATATGTTGGATGTTTCTTTACCTTTTATCATCAAATGCAATAAGATTCATCCAAGTAGGATCCAATCTTTTAAAGGGTTGATTCCCGACCTCGTTACTAGTGGACGTCGCGACTCTTTGTTCGGTAGGTTGAAGAGAAATTTGCGGTGCTGAGCGACTCACATTAGCATCTGAAGTCAAAACAACTCTTTCGTCTGTCAATTCTATTACCCTTTTCTCCTTCCGCACATCCTTGTTTGCACCCGAATCACGATTTGAGGTAGTTTCTAGTTGTTCTGGAGTAGGAGTTTCATTCAGATCCTGAAAGTTGATTCTTTTCTCTTTTGGCGTGTTTTCCCCATTTGAAGTCTGAAGAGGAACATGTAGATCCTCATGGTTGACTTGACAATTCTCACCATTGACATAACTTGTTGAAGTTCCAACCTTCGTCCCGGCCGTTGAGGAAAGCCCACGAAAGTTGTTTATTTTTCCTGTAGGGGGTTTTCCCCCATTTTCAGTTTGAGGAACATGTAGAGCCTCTTGGTTGACATGACAATGCTCACCGCTGACAAAACTCGCCGAAGTTCCAATATTCGTCCCGAGCGTCGAGAAAAGCCCACGAAAGTTGTTTATTTTTTCTCTAGGGGTGTTTTCCACATTTTCAGTTTGAGGAGGAACATGTAGAGCCTCTTGGTTGACATGACAATGCTCACCACTGACAAGACTTGCCGAAGCTCCAACCTTCGTCCCGACCTTATTTATCTTTTCTCTAGGTTTTTTTTCCCCATTTTCAGTTTGAAGAGGAACATGCAGAGCTTCTTGGTTACTGCTGACAAAACTTGCCGAAGGTCCAACCTTCGTCCCGACTGTCGACAAAAGCCCATGAGAGTTGTTTCGTTTTTCTCTTGTGTTGTTTTCCCAAATTGCAGTTTGAGGAGGAATAGGTAGAGCCTCTTGGTTGACATGACTATCTTCACCACTGACAGAGCTCGTCGAAGATCCAACATTTATGTGGACCTTGGACAAAAGCCCACAAAGCCTACTTTGGTTGGGTGGCTGTAACATGTCTGTCTTTCTACTGTCACGAGCAGGGTTCGAATCATGCTATTTCAACAACAAGTAATTTTTTTTTAATAATGTAAGAGATTTATGACACAAACACTCGTAAATATCGAATAAGTTATAATAAGGCATGAAAGTACCTGCTTTTTACTAAGAATGGGAGTTCTAGCCGAGTTCTGAACCGATGACTTGGGTCCATTACTACTTCTTTTATCAGTTTTTTCTAGGGGGTTGTGAGCTGACTGCTGAAGTGATGAAACTGGAACAAGATAACTCTTTTCCTCGATTCTTTTACCTTTCGAATTTCTGTTTTCTCTTTCCTGTAAAATGCCTACCGGGGACGGGCTAGGTTTATCTCTTCCTAGACTAGCAAGTGAGGATATAGATATCTCAATTTCTCTGGCAGATGTTGCTGTAGTTCTTACATTTTTAGACCTCTTCGTCGGAAAAAAATGAAGTATAATATCTTGCAAGCTATTGTCCGATCTGCACAAAATGTATTAGGACATCACTTAGAAGATACATAGACACTCACTCGCGCACGCACACACACACACACACATATATATAGAGAGAGAGGGAGAGAGACTAGAGTACCTTAGGTTCTGAATAGGATTGACACCTAAGCCAACCTTACAGACCGGACAGCAATTTGTCTGTTCATCCTCAAACTTGTGATAAATGCAGTCCCTGCAAACTGTGAAATACGAAACTTGAATATCAACTTGAAACTCCATGTCTTAAACATTCTAAGTTAAAGAACTATAAGTGGTTTTGTATACATAGATACTAAAACAAATTGAACATTCCAACATATAATGTGGGTAAGTTCGATATTGCTTGACCTATCTTTCTATGTCATTGACGTAATGATTCTTGGTCTTCAAAGAATAATGTTGCAGGTAATTGGTTTACGTAAATTGGTTGGATTGATATGCCATTCAAATACGGATAATTCTTACGATGGATTTTAAAATACGTGTCTTTTTTGTTTCCATTGAGACGTTACGTTAATTAGCTTGGTGGAAGGTATGGCCCATACAAAATGTGTTTTTTTACCAAAGAAACAACAACCTATCCTTCCTAAAACATGAATGAGGAGTTCTAATGTGCAGTAAATTACGTCCATAAAGCAGAGAAAACACAAACCAAAACAGAATAGAATTTAAAAAAAAACACGGAAAGAGTTTTTTGATGCTTACATGTATGAAGACAACTTACGATGGCCGTGGCCTGGCTAAGCATATTGAGACAAAGCAGGCAGGTGAAGCAATCCACAAGTTTTTCCTTCATAACTTTGTCAATAGCAATTTCCTCTTTTTCTTCGGCAATTTCCCCTGTTAGATTTCTCATCCTTATCAGCAAATGCAACCGGAGGCAGTAAACTCCACCAAAAGAATCAACGCACAATTGAAAAACCTACAAGAATAAGGTACTAAAAATTACTAATGCTTGAGAACAAGATTGAAACTCAACCAAGGGTGGACTATTAGTAGGCTACCTAGGGCTAGCCTTCTAACAATTCCCCTTATTTCGATCTACACTAATCATCTCACTCAAATCCATCCATTAGAGTTGCCTAATGAGCTACACGATATAAGATTTCCTTGTTGACTTAGTGTGGATGTTTTTTCCTTTTACTATTGATAACCCGATTACCTTGTTGCAAGCAAAGATCTACTGAAACTCCTTAACAACGCGAAGGTTTTAGATCACGTCAATGTCGAAGAGAAATGGATGAGGTTAAGATGGAATCCAACAACTATAATATCACATAAACATGAAATCCATATATTTAATTTGTTTCTTTCATGATAGATCCAAAATTCTAGACCATAAATGGAGCTCGATCGTTCTTCTGAGCGAACATGTCTTTTTTACATAGTCATTCTAACTTGATATTGATTCACAACTAATATGAGAAGTTAGTAACTTATTTGGAAAATACATTAAAGAGGATTTTACCTTTCAATGCCGAATTATGTATCGATCAATACCTTCTAATCAAAATCGTCAAGGTTGGGATTGTGTTATTATTACATATATTATCTTTCTTTGTAGGTGGAAACTTTCTTCTCCTCCATTTCGATGAGCTTTATTCCTTTCAAGGTTTGATTTTTTTATGGCATTTTCTCTACTTTTCTCAGATACCCATTATATGTTGCCAAAAGACGTATTAATTTGACAATACATCAACTACGCTTTTGTGTGACGATTGATATCTCGAACGATCTTATCAAAGCCAAAATGAGGAGATTAAGATTTTACTAGGAAATTCTAATGCATTTAAAGCCTAATATCTATAACTCCATATTCCTGAGCGGTGTATCTTGATTTGACAATGTACATCTAAAACCATCTTATCATATTCAAAATAAGGAGATTAGGGGTCTTGCTTGAAAACCTAATCCTAACCCGTAATTGTAATTGTGTATTCCTAAGCGATGGGTTTGATTTGACATTATCATTACGTCTTTGTTTTTTTACGATATGTATAACTAGAACAATCTTATCTAAATCAAAATTAAAATATTGGGGATTTTATTAGAAAAACCTAATCTTAAACCCCTAATATCTATAATTTTAAGTGATGTATCTTGATTTGATAATGTATCATTTCGCCTTCGTTTGATTTGACGAAAATTGGGGATTCTAAAAACTAAAGGTATATAGACCCTAATATCTATAATTGTGTCTTCCTAAGCAATGTATCTTGATTTGACAATATCAACTACGCCTTCGTTTTTTACGATGTATATCTAGAACAATCCTATCAAAACCAAAATTAAAAGATTGGGGATTTTATATGAAAAGGTACATATATATAAACCCTAGTAACTATAATTGAGGAGATTAACCATTAACCTTTGCCTGCATTAACAATACAAGAATCCAAAACTATGTAAAACCTCCATTAACGATCTTTCTCACAAACATAAATAACTCAAAATCAAACTATTCTGAAACATGAATCTACAAACAGAGCAACCATTAAAACTTGATCCTAAGAAACACTTCAAGAACATCATAATCTTCATCTTTGGATTAAAAAACAAATACCCAAAGATCCCAAACACTTTGATTAGTTCATACCAATTAAAACATTAAAATCCTAATGATAAACAAAATTCAAATCAATCCATGAAAATCAACTCAATATATAACAAAACAGAGCATTCTAAGATCAACCCAAGAACCCCATCAATGTTAATAGTAAGATAATTGATTATCACACCAATGAAAAGTACATTCAAGTATAGAAAAGATCAAACCTTTTGAAAGAGAAGGATTGTTTTCTTTGATTTTTGATATCTTAACTAGTAAGACTTGTTCAAGATTCTTCTTCTTCCTATGTTCATGCAAGATAGATAGAGAAAAAGGGTACAGAGAGAAAAAGGTCTAACTCCTCATTACATGAGAAGAGTCTTGCGGCTGAGAGGTGTACTAGAAGTAAAAGGAGTTGTCCTTATTATAACTTCTGTTTTACTACTTTTATTTGTGATCTTCATCAAGGGTTATTATTCAGTGTGAACGTATACAAATTAACAACTTCTATATCCAACATGCAACAATAATAATCAACCTCATAGAATCATCTTTGTGATTTTATACCGTTCGATTGAATATTTGTTGCTTTCCGTAATAACTTGAACGGTTAATTCCGTTTTAGTCCCCAATGTGTGACAAATTTTCTATTTTGTCCTCCATAAGTGTCGGACAATCCGATTTGGTTTCGAAGGTAAAAAAAGGTTCAATTTTTCCAAAAATACTTTTGAGAGTCAAAATGAAATTAAACTTAAAAAAGGTCTTAAAACATCTATTTCTACCTCATCTCTCATTATCTTCTCCATTTCATCACTTCTGCCCTCCACTTCATCTCTCTCTCGCCACTTCATCCTTCTACTCCGATAAAAACACATCCGCCGACAACCTTCAACCCAGTAATTCTTCTTATTTTCTTCTCACTTTTTTTTTCTCTCTCTTTATACTAACGCCGACGAAGGGAAGGACACCCTTTCCTTCGTCGGTTGAGAGTAGAGAGAGAGAGAATGAGAGAGAAGAGAAGAAGAAAAAGAAGAAATTGGGTTGAAGATCGCTGACGGACGACTTTTTGTTGAAGAACAAGTACAAGGTAGCGAGAGAGAGAGAGATGAATAAAATGGAGGAGTGAAGGAGAGATGAGACAAAAATACATTTTTCTTTTTTAGTTTTTTGGGTGCAATTCCGTTTGGCCTCTACATGTATTTCTGAGAGAGTAAGAAAATTTGGGTCCTTGAAGATCAAATTAAACGGTCGAATACTTATGCAAAAAATGACAAATTCGTCACAAATTGGGGGTCGAAACATAATTAACCCTAACTTCAAATGTTGGGATTCCATGAGAATGTTCCAGCAGTTGTATATAATAACTTTGCAATTGGTTATATAGTATAATTTCTCGACTGAAAACGTTAGTTTCATATTGGGAGTGCATGCTGATATTTGATACGTTTGATACCAAAATAGCCCCCTATTTGAATATATTTTCAGATCACGTTTTAGGAAATGTAAGTCTTGTTTGACTCACTATTACATATTTTGTCAATTTATGAGAGGTAAACAGATCAAAAAATTGTTGGGGTCTGATTAGACAAACTGAAGATGGAAATTTAAGGGTGTGGTTGATGTCACTTATTTTCATGGAAATAAAAGAATTTGTGTGGAACTAGGTATTTTCATTGTTTAATACGAAATATAATTGCATGAGTTTAATTCCACAGAGAATTTATTTCTATGAAATAGTTGACTTTTAATTACTTGCTCCACTAAGAATTAGCTTACGTGGGAAGTCAAAATAAAAATACTTTTATACATTCGGATACTGGAAACCTGATATTTATCTTTATATATGTTCAAAATGACATTTGTACCCATCAAATTTAGAAAAAACATTTTTACTTGTACATTGAGACAAATGTCATTTTTATCCTTCTTACCAAATGACTTGTTTACTAAGTTGTCAAAATGACATTTTGACTCTATGTAGTGACTGTAGTCAAAATTACATTTTTACCCTTTTGTAATATCAAAATAACATTCTTATCCTCCTATAATATCAAAATGACATTTTTACCCTTATGTGGTCGGAGTGACATTTTTACCTTTATCTTGTAAAAATGGGTTGTCTACACTTTTATACGAAAATGACATGTTTACCTTTTTTATATTAGCAAATCTTTTCTTTATCTATACGTTAAAATTACAATTTTATCTTGTTTTATTAACAACTTGACATTCTTACGATTAAGTAAGCAAAGTGACACAAGGGTAAATAATATGTAAAACATAAAGGTAAAAATATAATTTTGACAACATAAGGGTAGAAATGTAATTTCGACAACATAAAGGTGAAAATGTAATTTTGACAACATAAGGGTAAAAATGACATTTTGACTGCATAAAGAGTAAATAAAAACTCTTGATTGAATTATTATAGTTGTACAAGTTGTTGTCAACCAAGTAACAAAGTTTTCGAATTTTAGATATCGACCCATTCATTTGCCTAAGTCTTCCATTTTTAGATATCGACTTATTTATTTTTGCAAAGTTTGCGATATTTTGTATATTTTTTCGTTCGGGTATATAACTTTTCTCACAGTGGGTCTAAATCTTCGATCCGCCACTACCTCCACTCCCTCCACCATCACACCATCACTTTTACTATCTTCTCAAAAAGCACCCCATCTTCTTCATCCTCATATTCTATACCACCACCAAGGCACCAACAAGAACCCTTATCGGTCTTCTTCGTATCTCCCTCTCTGACTTTCTTTCGATTCTTTTCCCTTTATATCAATGGTCTTCCTTTTTTCCCCTCACCCTCGTTTTACGTTATTGCCGACGACAACGAAACTCTACTCGTCTGTACACACTAAAAGTATAGGTCTTTGAAAATAATATCGTTTTGGCCTCTGATTTGTGGCTACACACTGTTTTGGCCCCTATGAGTGTATGGGAGTTCGATCTAGCCCCCCCATAAGCATTGTTCGGTTAATTATTATGTTAACAAGCTCTGACCAATATTTTTTTATTCCTAGACTGCCCCTCTGACCAAATCAACTATATCCCACGCCAAATCCCAATTTGTCCAGTCAAGGTGGCTATTAAATGTTTCAAATCTTCTTCCAACAAACTTTCTTCTCCATTTACTTTCCTCAGTCAATCACTCAAATCCCCTCATTTACTTTTTCATTGTTCTTAGCTTCTTCTTCACCAGGAATAAGACCTCCATAAAAGTTTTATCAGCAAAATTTTGGATTTGTGATGAAGCTTGGGATCTAGTTCAGTGAATCGTCCCACATGTGAGTTTCTATATTTGACAAAGACATGGCAAGAGGCAGTTCTTCATCCCCACCAATAACTTCCCCTTTTTTCTATCAAATGTATGATGAAACATTTCATTCAACAATCCAAAGTCCTTGGGTTTACGGTCTGTGGAAAAGCCCCAAATGCATTGGCATCAGACGTCTTTTGGTTGTTAAGACTAGAGAAGGTAGGGTTTGGAAATACTTTTCTTGCAAATTTTCTTGGTTTCCAATGGCTTGATGAAGCGAAGGATGAAGCGCATAATGAAGAGAAAGATGAAGATAAAAAAGATAGAGGAAGATGAAAAAAAAATATGAACAATAACATAGATCGATTCTAACAACAAAGTTTTGGAATAAAATACAAAATTTACTTAAGGTTGCCGTATAGAGGAAATAAGAAAAAAAATCGAGGTATTGTTATACATAATGGCTGCCCAAAATTAATGGATGATGGCACATGGATACATGGGTTGCAAATAGAGTTAGTTATTGTGGGTGCCTTGATGAGTAATTTCCCTTCCCTCCATGAACGTCCAAGTGGGATGTGATGAGAAGACATCTAACACTTGTGAGATGCGATGAGAAGACATCTAACACTTGTTACTTAAGTTTGAACACATGTTCATCAAGGATGGAAGATATGGAAAATTAAGTGCCACCTCCACAAAACCACCTCTCCATCTCTCATTTGTTTTTCCTATAAATACCTTCACCACGGTTGTAATGTAGTAGAGATCATCCTCATGTTCATCTTATAGACTTGACTCATTTTCATATTTGTGAGCTTTGATATATTATATTAACATTCTAATATAATAATAGTGTTCAACTCTTTATCTCTATGTTTATGTATTTCTATTACAACACTCTTTATCTCCATCTTTGTAACCTTTTAATTATAACACGTTATCAGCACGAGTCTCTAGCCAGCTGAAAGAAGTCGTTACTCTGCTCCGTTGCCGAAGTCAACATCGGTGAAACATCGAACAAACTAAGCCGCTACTTCGTCTGGTGAAAGGTATAATATTTTCATTTATATTTCATAATGTCTAACCTTGCTAAACTTGAATTTGCAGCACTATATATCATATGTAAGAATTACATGGAATGGGCAGTCGAAGCTAGACTGACTATAAAATACAAAAATCTCCTGAACACTATTGTTGAAGGGAATAATGCAGATGAAATGTTACGGGCTCATGCTTTAAGCTTTTTGAGACGTCACATACATGATGACCTGAAGTCAGAATATTTGTATGTGGAAGATCCCTTGGCTTTATGGAATATCTTAAAAGATAGATATGATCACCTGAAGATGGTCATCCTTCCAAAAGCTTGAAATGATTTTATAAATCTTCGACTACAAGATTTTTCTTCCATTTCTGGTTATAATTCCAGCCTTTGTAAAATTGTTTCCAGACTAAAAGTGGGAGGAGATATTATCACTGATGAACAGATGATAGATAAAACTTTGAGTACGTTCCATGCCTCGGATATTGTCCTGCAGTCACAATACCGAGAGCGACGTTTCTCTAAATTCTCCAAGTTACTGACTTGTCTTTTGGTCAATGAACAGAATAACCAGTTGTTATTGCATAACCATTAATCTCGACCCACAGGGTCTGCACCTGAAGCACATGCGATATTGTCAAATGATCATGGTAGGAAACAAAATTACAAAGGGAAACGTGGTTCCGGAAGAAACCACCAACGTGGATCCCGCACGAACAAATGGGAGAGAAACAGGCAAACCCCTTACCACCGGAAGTGGGAAAAGGGAGAAAATTCAAAGAATTATGCAGCGAGAAAGCCTGACAAAGTAAAGGGTAAAAATAATACCCCTCCCAAAGCTCGTGAAGAAGTTTGTTACCGCTGTGGTATGGAAGGTCATTGGTCCCGTACCTGTCGTACGGCGAGACATTTGGTGGACCTATACCAAGCATCTCTGAAATCTAAAGCTGCACCAGAGATGAACCACATGGAACTTGATCCACCATTGTGTGTTGGAGATTATCTCCCTGAAGGAGAAAATCAAACTGATGATATGTTTAATTTTTAGTGTACTAACTTTTATGACTATTATGCTGTTATATTATAATGTAAAATAACTTTTATCTGTTAGAATTAGATAGTATATTATATGTACCTGTAATAGTTTTGTTTATGTTATAAATATAAATAGTTGTGGTTTGAATCTTATATTATATTATGAAAGGTATGGATTCCAGAAGAAACATATCTAAAGGTGATGAAGATAGCTGTCTAGCAGACAGTGGGACCACAAATTCGATACTTTGAAATACAAAATATTTCTCGACCTTAAAATTATGTGAAGCAAATGCGATTACTATCGCTGGCTCATCAAACATTATAGAAGGCTCCGGAAGAGCTACTATAATATTGCCCCGTGGTACGAAAATAATTATTGAGGATGTTTTGTACTCGACTAGATCTCTGAAGAATCTATTGAGTTTCAAAGACATTCGTCTGAATGGGTATCACGTCGAGACTGGGTATGAGAATGATAAAGAATATTTATATATCACCTCGAGTATATCATGCCAGGAGCGTGTACTGGAAAGACTTAAAGCTCTTTCTTCTGGGTTATATCTTACAGAGATTAAAACAGTTGAATCATATGTCGTTGTCAACCCGAAGTTGCACGATCCAAATACTTATAAAATTTGGCATGATCGACTAGGACACCCAGGATCTACCATGATGAGTAGAATAATACAAAACTCTCAGGGACACCCTCTTCAAAACCAGAAGTTTCTGATAGATAGGGATTTTACTTGCACTGGTTGCTCACTGGGGAAGTTTATTACTCGCCCATCCCTGACGAAAGTACATATCGAATCTCCCAAATTTTTGGAAAGGATTCAAGGTGATATATGTGGACCTATACACCCGCAGTGTGGACCATTTAAATATTTTATGGTATTAATCGATGCATCATCTAGGTGGTCTCATGTAAATCTGCTCTCGACGCGGAATCAGGCGTTTGCAAAGTTATTAGCTCAGATAATTCGTTTACGAGCTCACTTTCCTGATTATCCGATTAAGTCAATTCGTCTAGATGGAGCAGGAGAATTTACATCGAGTACTTTTGATTCCTATTGTCTCTCAGTTGGAATTAATGTTGAACATCCTGTAGCTCATGTTCATACTCAGAATGGTCTAGCTGAATCATTCATTAAACATATCCAACTAATTGCGAGACCAATGTTGATGAGGACTAAATTACCGGTTACTGCATGGGGACCTGCAGTCCTTCATGCTGCAACTTTGATAAGGTTATGTCCTACTTCAAATAATCAATTCTCACCTTTGCAATATGTTCAAGGCCAGCAGCCAAACATATCTCATTTGCGTATTTTTGGGTGTGTTGTATATGTTCCTATTACAGTCCCACAACGCACAAAGTTTGGGCCTCAACGCCGACTGGGAATATATATTGGTTTTAATACACCATCTATTATTCGATATCCCGAACCCCTGACGGGTGAGACTTTCACTGCACGCTTCGTCGATTGTCACTTTGATGAGACAGTTTTCCCGCCATTAGGGGGAGTAAATTTGCCTGAAGCAAATGTTACCAAAAGAGAACTTTCTTGGGTTACACCAAATTTGTCTCATTTTGATCCTCGTACTAATCAATCTGAAGTTGAAGTACAAAGGATAATACATCTACAAGAGATTGCTAATAAAATGCCTGACGCATTTAACGACGCAGCGAGAGTGACAAAATCACATATACCTGCTGCAAATGTTCCAGCAAGGATAGATGTCTCCGAAGGACACGATAAAAATATTGCAGCAAATGAATCGTCCAAAACACGTCTGAAACGTGGACGACCAATCGGTTCTAAAGATATAGTTCCCCGGAAGAAGAAAAACCAACCACAAGCAAGTAATGTTCCAGAAGAAACGACAAATGCACCCCTAGAAGTGGGTAAAGCCCAGAAGAGGCAGAAGCTCTTGAAGAGCATGAGTTATCTCCAAATGAAGAGATATCTATAAATTATGCTTGTAATGGTAAAGTGTTTAATCGAGATAACATAATCATCGATGATATATTTGCGCTTTCAGTAGCCACTGATATTATCACTGAAAATGATGATTATGAACCACATTCTATTGAGGAATGTCAGAAAAGGACTGATTGGGTAAAATGGAAAGAAGCAATCCAAACAGAGCTGAATTCACTGTCAAAACGTAACGTTTTTGGACCTGTAGTCCTGACACCCAAAGTTGTAAACCCTGTAGGTTTCAAATGGGTATTTGTTAGAAAACGAAATGAGAACAATGAGGTTGTCCGCTATAAGGCGAGACTCGTGGCACAAGGTTTCCTGCAGAAACCAGGGATCGATTATGAAGAAACATATTCTCCAGTTATGGATGGAATAACCTTTCGATATTTGATCAGTTTAACAGTTCTGGAAGAACTCGAGATGAATTTAATGGACGTGGTCACTGCGTATCTATATGGAAAGTTAGATACTGACATTTATATGAAAGTCCCTGAAGGATTTAAATTGCCTGGAGGCAACCCAAGTACCATGTATTCACTAAAGCTTAATCGGGCTTTATACGGATTGAAACAAGCAGGACGAATGTGGTACAATCGTCTTAGTGAATATCTGATCAAAGAAGGTTATGTTAATGATCTCGTTTGCCCATGTTTATTTATCAAGAAAGGAGATGTTTGATTCGCTATTCTTGCAGTATATGTTGATGATATCAACCTTATAGGAACTCCAGAAGAGCTCTCTAAAGCAGCAGAATATTTGAAGAAAGAATTCGAGATGAAAGATCTCGGGAAAACAAAATTCTGTCTTGGCTTACAAATTGAGAGAAGCACAAGTGGCATACTTGTACATCAAACATTATACACTGAAAAAGTCCTGAAGCGCTTTAACATGGAGAATTCTTATCTGCTTAGTACTCCCATGGTTGTTAGGTCTCTCGATGCTTTGAAAGATCCATTCCGACCTAAAGAAGAAGACGAAACACTCCTTGGTCCAGAAGTACCATATATGAGTGCTATTGGTGCATTATCATACTTAGCTCAATGCACTAGACCGGATATTGCTTTTGCAGTAAATCTATTGGCCAGATATAGCTCTGCACCAACTAAGAGGCATTGGGTTGGAGTAAAGCAAATTCTAAGATATCTGAGAGGAACAACTGACATGGGATTGTTTTATTCAAAGAACTTATCTGGTGATTCTCAAGTAAAAGGATACACAGATGCCGGTTATATTTCTGATCCGCACAAAGGGATTTCACAGACAGGCTATGTATTCACAAGTGGAGGTACAGCTTTCTCATGGCAATCTAGTAAACAAAGTATGCCCGCTACCTCATCTAACCATGCAGAAATTATTGCTCTCCATGAAGCAACAAGAGAATGTGTATGGCTTAGATCCATTATTGAACACATTAGAAGCTCAAGTGGTGTTGATTCAATCACAAATTCTCCCACAATCATTCACGAAGATAATTCAGCTTGCATCGCTCAGATCAGAGAAGGATACATCAAAGGCGATAGAACTAAGCACATATCCCCTAAATTGTTTTACTTACATCACCTCCAGAAGAATAATGAGATTGATATCCAGAAGATACAATCATGTGAGAATTATGCTGACTTGTTCACCAAGTCTCTGCCTACTGCAACGTTCAGAAAATTAGTAGAAGGCATCGGAATGAGACGCTTGAATAACCTGATGATGTAAGACTACGTCGTTCCAAGATATGATATTCATCAGGGGGAGTTTATTATCATGTGCAGGTTCATGTATCGCCATCTACGCTCTGTATTCTTTTTCCTTCGTCCAGTTTTTGTTCCAATGGGTTTTTCTGGCAAGGTTTTAACGAGGCAGTATCCAGCGTCACTCGCAATCTATTATTTGTACTCTTTTTCCTTCATCAGATTTTGTCCCACTGGGTTTTTCTGACAAGGTTTTAATGAGACAATCAATTGTGGTCATCCAAGGGGGAGTGTTATACATAATGGTTGCCCAAAATTAATGGATGATGGCACATGGATACATGGGTTGCAAATAGAGTTAGTTATTGTGGGTGCCTTGATGAGTAATTTCCCTTCCCTCCATGAACGTCCAAGTGGGATGTGATGAGAAGACATCTAACACTTGTGAGATGCGATGAGAAGACATCTAACACTTGTTACTTAAGTTTGAACACATGTTCATCAAGGATGGAAGATATGGAAAATTAAGTGCCACCTCCACAAAACCACCTCTCCATCTCTCATTTGTTTTTCCTATAAATACCTTCACCACGGTTGTAATGTAGTAGAGATCATTTGTTCATCTTATAGACTTGACTCATTTTCATATTTGTGAGCTTTGAGATATTATATTAACATTCTAATATAATAATAGTGTTTAACTCTTTATCTCTATGTTTATGTAATTCTATCACAACACTCTTTATCTCCATCTTTGTAACCTTTTAATTATAACAGGTATATAATTTTAAGGGAATTTGTCGGTTTTATCAAATTTTCTGATAATATCGTTTGTACACACTAAAAGTATAGGTCTTTGAAAATAATATCGTTTTGGCCTCTGATTTGTGGCTACATACTGTTTTGGCCCCTATGAGTGTATGGGAGTTCGATCTAGCCCCCCATAAGCATTGTTCGGTTAATTATTATGTTAACAAGCTCTGACCAATATTTTTTTATTCCTAGACTGCCCCTCTGACCAAATCAACTATATCCCACGCCAAATCCCAATTTGTCCAGTCAAGGTGGCTATTAAATGTTTCAAATCTTCTTCCAACAAACTTTCTTCTCCATTTACTTTCCTCAGTCAATCACTCAAATCCTCTTATTTACTTTTTCATTGTTCTTAGCTTCTTCTTCACCAGGAATAAGACCTCCATAAAAGTTTTATCAGCAAAATTTTGGATTTGTGATGAAGCTTGGGATCTAGTTCAGTGAATCGTCCCACATGTGAGTTTCTATATTTGACAAAGACATGGCAAGAGGCAGTTCTTCATCCCCACCAATAACTTCCCCTTTTTTCTATCAAATGTATGATGAAACATTTCATTCAACAATCCAAAGTCCTTGGGTTTACGGTCTGTGGAAAGCCCCAAATGCATTGGCATCAGACGTCTTTTGGTTGTTAAGACTAGAGAAGGTAGGGTTTGGAAATACTTTTCTTGCAAATTTTCTTGGTTTCCAATGGCTTGATGAAGCGAAGGATGAAGCGCATAATGAAGAGAAAGATGAAGATAAAAAAGATAGAGGAAGATGAAAAAAAATATGAACAATAACATAGATCGATTCTAACAACAAAGTTTTGGAATAAAATACAAAATTTACTTAAGGTCGCCGTATAGAGGAAATAAGAAAAAAATCGAGGTATATAATTTTAAGGGAATTTGTCGGTTTTATCAAATTTTCTGAGACAACAAACCTTGTTCTTCTTCGCCTCCTCCCACGACCTTTGACCTAAAAGTTGTGGGTTTCTGAAGATCCTTTTTAGAGGGTTACGCTTGAAAAATCTAAAACCTTCGAAAAAAACTTCCGTTAAAATTTTGAAACCCTCAAGCCCCCGATGAGGGTTTTGCCGGGAACCCTCTTCGTGGTTCCTGTGGAACTCTTCCCCTTTGTCACAATTTTGTACTGAAATTTTCTTGTTTGGTGAAAAGGAAAGTCTTCCTTAAATACCATGAAACCAAGGTGTTATTTGTTTGTTTTGTGTTTTTTTTACGGATATGAAACCTGAATTGGAATCCAATTCAAATTTCAGATGTTTGTTGTTAAATTTAAGAAAACTTGAAAATTTAGCTGATTGGGTGGTCATGGTCTGAATTGGCTGAAAAAGAGCCCACATATTTCAGGCTTCAAAACAAGTCTAAAGCATTGGCCCAACATCTGAAATTTGTCAAATGATGCTTTTACCTCTGTGATTTAGAAATTTTTCAAGTATCATGTTCAACATTTCACCACCACCATCACCAATAGCAAAACCACCAACAAACTCCACCAACACCACCGACAAAACCACCACAATCCAGACCACCACCGCCACCAACACAACAAAACTACCACCAGACTGCCTCCATCACTATAGAACAACCACCACAAAATATTTAGAGAGAGACACTAAGAGAGAGAGACTGAAACCTCGTCGGATCTAGCGGGGTTTAACTTTGTCCGTCTTCGATTAGAGAGAAAGAGATTCAGAGACTAAAAATCATCGTATCTTCGATTAGAGAGAGAGACATATCTTGTCCGATTTTCACTGAGAGAGAAAGAGGGACTGTGAGAGGCAAAGAAAGAGAAAGGGAAAGAGAGACTGAACCCTCTCTGGAGAAACTGAGAGAAAAAGAGAGGAACTAAGAGAGGGAGGGGCTGAGAGAGAGCAGTGGCGTGGCTGAAAAAATGGGGCCCGGTGCGAAGTTCTATTCGGGGCCCTTCGATAATATAAGACGAAAATAATTTCTTACACATATCATAATTAACAAAAACAATTAACTTTGGTTACGAAATCTGTTTTTGATATATTTTAAATGAATGTAATGGATATAACAATTGACTACGTTTGATGCTTCAAAGTATTTTGGACAATTTAAAAAAAAACATTTAGGACAAAATAACTTGCCAACCAATCATTTTTTTTCAAGGGAAAAAACATTAATTTAATTCTATACAAATTTTCAAGAATCATTTTTGCAAAAAAAAAGGATGAAAACAATACTTATTAAACTTCCTTTGAATCATTAGCCTCCAAGCATGTATTTGTAATTGATATTTAGAAGAAAAAAAAATGAAAGTAGCGAGATTTGAACTCTTGACCTCTTGTTTGTAAAACAAGGAGGTTACCAAATGAGCTACAACTAAGTTAAGGTAATTGTTTAGCCCTTCAAATATTTATACCCAGATAAGTTATTCGAGGGGACCCCAATTTATTCGATTTTTCTTGTCGTTTGAGGGGGGTCCGGTGCCGTCGCACCTATGGCACCCCTCTTCCACGCCCTGAGAGAGAGAGAGAGAGAGAGGGATTTTGTCAGAGAGCCTGAGAGAGAGAGATCTTTCTCGCCGGAGAATCTAACAGAAGAGAGAGACAATTCTCGCCAGAGAATCCGAGAGAAGAGAGTTAAGGGTTTTGCTAAATTGTTTTTTTCTCAAAATATTAGATAAGGGTATAAAATTTAATTCAGACTTCGTAATTCAGATTTAAAAATCAAACATCCAACTTGTAATTTAGATTCAGCCATTTCGGACTCACACAAACAAAAAAAAACAAACATTAAGAGGGTGTTTGATTTTTTAGCACTTATAAGTGCTACCACTTAAGTAAGTGATATCACTTGTAAGTGATGTGACGTTTGTTTTCCATCACTTCTAAGTGCTTGATTTTTGTTTTTATATAATTCTAAATGTCATAAAAATAAGAAATTGACTATTTTGACCTTAAAGTATTTACATTTTAGTATTTCATACTAATTCATTACGCTCCCGAGTTTGGATACAAGAGAATTACGATTTATGAATACTTTGTGTTGAAATATATTAACCTCAGATAATTAAAAATTATGAAGGAGAAATAACTTACGTTGCATCATGGAGTTTGAATGGTTCTGTGATTAATGAAGGAAGATATGTGTAAAAAAGTAAGTTGAGGGGGGAAACTCAATTATCAATTATTGAGGGGGTAAACTCAATTATCAATTAGTATTGAGGGGGTAAACTCAAAAAATCCAAAAATTTAAGAGAAAAACTTATGTGAAGGATGAGTGAAGAAGGAAAAGAGTCTATCGCTAAAATCATAAAAACACTTATCAATTGTTTAATGTTGTAAAGCAATCCCACATTGGTGGGAGACTGGAGTGTGGCGTTCCTCTTAAGAGGTTAAGCACCCTTCCTTAGTGAGGCTTTTTAAAATCGTGAGGCTCAAGTGTGCCAAAGCGGACAATATCACTAGCAGCCCGGAAGACTAGTCCGCACCATTCTATAACATTTAATCTTTTTAATTATTATCATACTATTAATTATTATATTCGCAAAAAAATAAATATGTATTTTTTTTAGCAAGTAGTTACAGTGACCCTATTTACAAGTGGTATTCAATTATTTAAGTGTGCAAAGGAGAATCTTCCCAACTCCCCTCGTATTGTATAGAAGAGTAGAAGTTCTTCCTCTTTCACAAGCTAGAGAGAAAGAAAACGATGTTTGGCGGCTCACTTTTCTCCACCACAACTTTCTCTGTCATCACTTCCAAACCTAAAACCCTTTTTCTTCACTCATCGACTAAACCCTCTTACTTTCTCTCTCTATCTTCCAAATCCAAAACCTTTCATCATC
>BEHA01050182.1:106090-117837 GCA_002897215.1 Eschscholzia californica subsp. californica
TATTATCATTTGTAGTTGACAACCCCATTAACAGAAAAATAATATTTTCACTAATGCACTATATATGTTGTCGACATTTTATAACAAATCACGGCAACTCTATATATTGTCAATATTTTGTAACAAGTCCGGACATTATTACACATGTTGTCAACACTTTAACAACACAATTATATATGTTGTCAACAGTTTATATATGTTGTCAACACATAAGGGTAAAAATATAATTATTAAAGAGATATGGTTGTTTCGTTAACAACAAAATTCGTATATGTTGTCAACATTTTGAAAAGTGTTCAAATTTTTTTTTTTTTTTTTTTATGCGTTATTCTTTTAGTGGTCTTTTTTTCTTATTAGAGCCTAGATTTTGAGTTTTTTCGTGCATTCTTTCTTCTAATGTTATATCAATACAAATATAATATATTTAGTTTTAGATCAAAATAATTCAACAAACATTTAAATAAATTGAAGATATAAACAATAAACAGAATTAGGATAATTAAAAACGAAATAAGTACAACAAATATTTGTCAAAAGAGACTAGTTTTTTTTTTTTTTTGTTGAAAGAGACTAGTTGATAAGTGACAGAACTGTCAACAAAAAAAAAGTAGGTGAATAAGAATCCTAAAATATGAAGGGGAGTTTGAGTTTAGTCACCCCTTGTCTTGGCCGACAAGAAACAAATTGGTAGGAGAAGACAATTTTGTTGATAAAAATTCAAATTATTTTTAGGTTTTTAGTTTTGGTGGAGATAATTTGTGGGGTGACTTGATAGATTGTATGTCCACATGGCCTACTAGCAACCATAGAATATTTGGCAATTTGGGGGGTTTATTTTGGATTAGTTTAGACAGAAACTTGCGTCAAATTCGATAAATTCCTCCACCTCAAAAGCATTTCAAAATTTTGGTCTGAACTCATCGTCTCATCACTTCAAACACTATTCTGCCCCTTCTATAAAATATCCCTAAATAAAATAATTTATTTTTATACTAGTTGTTTTTTTGTTGAGAGTATTTTTATACTGGTTGGTAGATTCTAACCAAATCAGAAGTGTAGCTCAGGTTGTCTTGCATGTTATCCAATGCCTAACAGACCTCTTGGGCAAGAACTCCCCAACTTCATGTTTTTATTTTGAGTGTACATCTTAGTCCATGCTGATTGGGGAGATCCATGGCTCTAAACTTCGGATCTTTCTAATGAATTTTAATTTCCTAAGATCTTGACATAGAGCACAAGTAATAACAAAAAAAGTTATTTTACGAAAGAGATAATTATAAGTACCTAATGATGAGTTTGGAGCATAAAGATGTTCTTTCTTGAGTTTGGGACATGAACTAATTTTAATATAAAAGTAAGAACGCCCAACAAACCTTAATGTTAAAACTCTAGTAAAAAAGTAACATGCTCTCAGCACTAATTTTATAAACTTTTATACCCAATACACTAATTTCTTAAATTTAGATTCACTAACACTAGTTTTGCAATTATTTTCATAAGAATTCAAAATAGAAATGAAATATTTATTCACATTATATAAACAAACGAATGAAACTCTCTTCGTATCAAATGAATATCTTTATGCCCCAAACTCATCATCTAGTACATATGTCTGCCCCTTTACAAAAAAATTCTAATGAAAAACTAAAAACTGAAACAAAATAAAACACATTTGAATTGTTTAAATTAAATAGGTTATTTAGGCAAGTTCAAAACTTCAATATTGATGGTTTCTTGTACTTTTTTTGGTCAATCAATTATTTTTATTATATTATAACGTACGATAGAACAGTGCACCACTTTTTTTATCTTACCCCGAACACTAATTGGTAAGAGGCTATCTTCCTCGGTAATTGGTAATTGTTAATTGAGTTTACTTCCTTAAACTTACTATTTTTTGCTAAATACTAAAGTCATGTTTCGCTTAAGGGAATTGGAATCATAAACTACACAATCTACAGACAAAATAAATCTCTACGAAGCATATTCTTGACTAGACCTAACACTAGAATAGGTTATTACAGTTACTATAATCACGCTACTATAATGTAATTCTTTTTAGTCATATTATTTTTTGCGCACGTCAAACATTGTCTCAGTGTTCTTAACAAAAGTAGTAAGTCGAATGTGGTAAACTTAATCACCAATTAATATTGAGGGAGTAAAAAAAATCCCTCATTTATATTATATACATATCCGCCAGGGCCGGCCCGAGTATATCGGAGGTCCCAAGCGAAATTAAAAATTGGGGCCCCATACAATGGATATTAGAAAAGTTAAATAAAATTTAAACAATGCAAAAGGTAAGAATCGAACCCTTCACATTTTATCTAAGATCCAAACTCTTTACCATTAAGCTACGCCTTAAATTATGTTTGAAATTGGTTTAAAGTATAATTAGTTTTCCGAAAGTTGCATACGAAATAGGAAACATGAGGCCCTTGATTATTTGGGGCCCAAAGCGACCGCTTTGGTGGCTTTAGTCACGGGCCGCCCCTGATATCCGCAAGTTCAGAACTTCTAAAGTCTATTATTGACATCTAATATATTATTGTTCTACTAATGTCACTTAATAAGTCTAAGAGCATCTCCAGTGCACGACTCAACTTGAAAAACCGAAATTGACACCTAGGAATACTTGAGTTTCTAACAAAAAGACATTCTCACATGCAACACTCAACTTGAATCTCAATATGTGACAACAATGAATGTTGAGATACTCAAAAGAAAACATTTATTGTTACATCAATTGACAAATATCATCATTTTATACATTAAAATAAAAAACAAGTAAATTTAAGGTAAATGTTGAGTTTTCAGAGTGTTGGATTGGAGAAGTACTTTTAACTGTGGATTTTAATAATGCCACCTAGGGAAAAAGATTTTCAATTCATACTTGACACATTAGATTAGTTGAGTTTTTGTTGAGTGTTGCACTCAAATTTTTTTTTTTTGATGAAATTTGCAACACTCAAAGTGTCACCTAGGATTTTTTTGATTTTTTTCTAAAAAACTCTCTCCCATGCAACACTAAATTTGGATCTTAAAATGACGTGACATCATTTAATGTTGAGATATCTCAAGAAAAAACTCAATATTTGAGATTTCTTTTAAAGATCTCAATTGACCACTCAATATTAAAAGCAACTCTACCCATCTAAGAAATGACACCTAAATTATTTTTAAGTTTTTAGAGTGTTACATTGGAGATGTCTTTTGAATTGGGGATCTCAATATTGACATCTAGAAAAGAGAAAGTCAATTGAGCCTTGACACATAGGACGAATTGAGTTTCTTTTGCATTGGAGATGCTCTAACGTGTCCTTCAACTAAAAAAGAAATGCTCTAACGTGTATTTAGACAGGACTTAAATTTGTTTAAGAACAACCGTTTAAAAAAAGACAAATTGGGTTGAAGTTCAAAATTACTATATAGAAATAATTAATTATGTCGTTCCGCCCAAAAATAGTAAAATCTAGCTGAAAGTTAATCTTCAAAAAGTATCGAATAAATCATTTTTTTTTCATTCGTCGAATCAAATATATATCTTCATCATTTTTATGCCTGATCTTCATCTCTTTCTTGATTCATACATTATCTACTTGAAATAGTAGATTCTTCAATCTATTAGAAGCAATCACTTGGTTTATCTCCTTAGAGATTTCAATTGTGCCTTGATCCAGAAAATCATTTAAACCTTCATTTTTATCATATTCTTATATGAAATTTATTAAAATTTATTCTTAAACTAAAGAAATCGTGTGTTTGTTTTCTGGTGTTTTCAATGAATTTTTGCGCTTATCGTATTCTACAATTTTGGAGTCAAACAAGAAAATACATAATAGAGTATGAATACTTCATTAAATCTTATGAACACTTCATAAAATAATATGAATCTTCATAGTGCAATATGAAGTTTCATAAAATTTTGTTGTATTTTCGAAGTACGAAGTTTCATAAAAGATTACGAAGAATCAAAAAAGAAAACAAAAGTATAGAGTTTCATAACAATTTATAAAGCTTCTTAAAGTAACACGTACGTTCATAACGTGTTATGAGGCTTCATAATGTTGTATAAACCGTTATGTCATTTCTTTTTTTGTTGAAAGTGCTCGTATCATTTTGAACTCAAAAGATTTTGAAGCTTCATAAAATAATTGTTATGAAACTTCACAATGCATATATGGGTTATAAATTGTTAATGAAGCATAAGTATTTTTGAAGGATTTTTAATCTTTTATGAAACTTCTCTCAAAAACTTCAAAAGATTCAAAGAGAAACTAGGTTAGTCCATACCAATAGACATAACTCTCGGGACAAACACCATATCAGAATAAAACTAAAACAGGGGTCAAGTCTATGTACAACAAACACCCTCACTGCAACTCAACAGCTTGAACAGAATGACACAAAGTACTAGGGCAAGCTATAGAAACATAGTTGCACTTCAAGAATCCAGCTTTTCTTTATGAAAATTGTCCAATATCTCTTTACCCACAAGGCCACAACTGAATTATTATCTAAATTCATGAAGACAGGAACTATGTTTTTTTCTTTTCGAAATTGTCAAAGTGCCTCAAACCCTTGACCTCTAGGATGGAAGACTAAACCTCTTACCACTCTAACCAAGGGTTTGTTGGCTAGGAATTGTGTTCTGTGTAATGGTGAGGGGGACAACCACTCCAATCCTAGGTTAACTATTTTTTGTAAAGACAGATTAATAACTTGACTGAGTAACTAATTCAAGATATTCGACTAGCAACTAAAAGTTTCAAGCATTTCAACTAAATTGAGTTATTCGACATGGGACGTTGACCAAGGCTATTGTCAATCCCATTCTAATCCCCAAGTAAGCGGGCAGATATATCGGTTGAAACAAGATGGAATTACTCAGTTTCAGACCAGTGGGTATCTCACCTGCCTCCCCGAAAACCTCATGGCATGGCAGTGAAGGTGACATGGTGCTGATCAGTGATGCTGTGGTAGTTCCAACATGAAAGTGGGGAGGTGACCATGGTGACATGGCAATGGTGGGGTAGTACTCACGGTTTTGAGGTGGCTATCCAAAAGTGAAAAGAATGACCTAAAATGCTGAAATTACTTGAGAAGAATTTCATAAACTCACAATATAACTTCAATATCCCTTTATGGAAAATCATCCCAACTTACCTCAATTGAACAGAGCTTTATATGTTGCAAAGGAAGAAAGAATAACGACTCTTGGTTTTGATTGTGTTTTCTAAGAACGAACAAAAAAATTTTGATAAGGTAAAAATCAAGCAAGAAGAGAAAAGAAAACTAGAGCACATTATCGAAACTAGACAAGATGGAATCAACATCTGGAGTCACAACCGCTCGCTTGTTGAGCTCTCCGACAATGCAGCATTGCTTCCGTTCAGTGTTAATAGCTGCTACGTCGCTTACAAATGTGCAATCTGAACCCGGGTTAACCTGCAATAAAGGAGTAAAGTTATACATACAATATACCTTTTAAGCAAATGAGAAAATGAAGCTTTTCTGTACAAGGTTGAACTGACGCCGACCCTCTTCCCCCTAGAATGAGTTACATACGACGTCTACACACACACACACACACACACACACGGAGGAAGTAGTTCATGTGATCATCACATGAGCTCTTACATTGCAAGAATGCTGATGAAAAAGCATAAATCCAGCATCGACTGGAAGAATCTTCCTGGGTTTTCCACCCCAAGATCATTGACGGTTCAAGATTAGAATATTGGTGCGTTAGTTGGAGTCAATAAGATTAATTGGAGTCCCAGACCCCCCATGACGATGATTCAAGCTAGGTTATCAACTCGTTGGTCAAATCTTGAGTCAAAGAGTCAGGGACTAAGTATGAAATGGTGAACATGGATTTCCTATCCCGATATCACCCTACTGTCGTACATAGGTGGGTTCACCCGACTAAGTTTTACCCAAATTGTGACGAGAAATATCTAATAAACCTTGACTATCAGACAGGTATAAGTTTAAATACTTTCAAGAAGAATCGAAGAAGGGGCTGGTTGTGTGTATACTCACATCATAAAGATTGTCTCCGAGCTTGAGCTTAACCTTACCACTCTTGTACACCAATAGTTTGCCCATGTGTCCAGGAGGCAACTCTCCTAATCTGGAGCCTTTCGGTAAGTGGCCCATGGGCTTGGGCCTACTTGAGCTTTCAGCTGCTTCATCGATCGCTGCAGTAGGTGGTCTCTTCATCAAAGGTAGAGATGTTGGTAGCTGAAAAAACATCATTCTCGTTTCTACATCCTCCTCCTGTAATTACAAACCATAAAATGTTATAAAATATCAACACGTTCGGCTCGATTAGTCTCGATATCGAAGTCATGAATTACCATGAGGCCAAGATCTGCTGCTGGGTTTATAGCATCCTCGTCATACAATTCGGCTGAAGCCTCCCCGAATTCCTCCTCATCCATAAGTACTGAAAGACAATGATGTTAAAATCGTTAGATTTACGATTCAAATCGTGCGATTTGAATCAGATCGTATAAGTTCCGATCCATATCATACTTAACGTCGTTTTTGAGACTGACTCGTTAAGATTCATAAGCCGAATCGTACTTTTAATCGTGAATAGTGGGATTCAGAGTGAATCGTAAGATTCAACCTTCTATAGAATCAGAAAGGTTTTTCGGGTTCAAAACTTTCATCCCTTCTTTGAATAAAGCAAGTTAAAAGAAAAATTGAAGGAAAAGAAAAAAGAAAAATAAGGGATGACTTCTAAAAGCTTATATTGAAGATTATGAATGAAGAGTTGCAGTTTATCAAGTATTTTTTCTTGATGCTTTAACTCTTTTTCTTTTCTTTCTTCTTCATCTAATAAGACCATCAAATTGGACGGTTGGAACAGATCGAATGGTCCAATTTCGTCTCTCTTTCTTTCATTTTCTCTCATTCTCTTACAATTTTTTCCATTCCTCTCATTTTTCTCTATTTCTTCATATAATGGATCCTCTCGATGTGCAAAATGTCCGACGAAAGGTTTACGGAAATGACGTCTCCTAATTCCTCTTAGAAGAAGATAAGATGAAGTTGGATGAGTGTGGAGTGAAAGACGGTTGTACTTATAGATAAAGAGAAAGTCAATCAATTAATAGGGTTGTTGGATGAATATATGTAATTAAAAGTTGAATGGTAAATGTGATTAAATTTTAGTTGGGTAGATGTAATTAAAAGTTGGATGGATATGTACTAAAAGAAGACTTTGTAAGTTGAATTAAGAATAAAAATAATTATATGGGCTGTGAATGATTCATATGGGATTCCTTGCTCATAGATGGTATTTTGTACGTATATCGTATATTTCACAAGACTTGTAATGAGAGAAGAGATAAGCATTTCTTCTCCGATCCATTTGGGAAAGAGTAGAGTGAATGAGAAGCATAGCAAATTTTGAAGCGCTGAGTAAAAAAAAGAGTATAAATCTAAATAAAGACTTAGGGAGTAAAAGGGTCCTATTTCCATCTATATAAGTATTTGCAATGGAAGGAGAAGGGGGTTGCTAAGGTCTATTCCCGCTGTCATTCCTCTGTCGATAGAAGTTCAGTTAAAGCTTCGGGTGGGAAAGAGATTCGCTCGTTTTTAATTGTGTGGATGTAATTAAATTTTAGTTGGGTGGACGTAATTAAAAGTTGGAAGGTAGATGTAATTAAAAGTTGGATTGGTACATATAATTAAAAGTCCAAATTTTAGAAAAAATGGGAATTCAAAATTAAAATTGAAATTGAAATCAAATAATATAAAAAAGTTCACACACGTGTTTCTTACTTGCACAAGATCACATACGTTTTTCACAAGCACAAAATACCACACATGTGTCTTGCACATACACAAATATTTTAAGCCTAAGCCGTCTCATGGTTGGAGTTGAACTTTTTTGGTAGAGCACTTTCATCTAATTATGATAAAAAATGAGTCTAAGCCTAAGCCTCTCATGGTTGGATTTGCTCTAACACCAACGAACTGACTTACTCTCTTTAGCCTTATAGTCTCTATATCTTTCCCCTTCCTTATATCTTCTTCCTTTTATGACTCCCTCTCTACACTGATGTTCTCTCTAACAATTTTTTTTAGAAGTATATCAATTTCTATTAGTACTCATTTTTACATGTGTTGTGTTTTTTGTTAGTATACCATTTTGAGAGCAACACTTCAGACTTTATACTATGGTAGTAAAGTAGAAAAACTTGTTATGTTATACTTTTACATAACTGATGTCATTTCCTTTAGCAATTCTTTTACGCATTGAGGCGCGCCTCGAGGCACCGCCTTGCTTTGTAAGAGCAAACCACCTCGAGGCACTGTGTGTGTTTGTGTTTGTGTGTGTGAGTCGAGAGACATGATCACATGAGTGTCGTTTAAAAACATTGGATTAGAGCGAAAGTCGACTAGAGGTCACGAAGCATTAAGGAGGATTAATGGTGAATGAGTTAATCATCTGTTTGCCTGACAAATTCTTGTTTTGTATGTAGTTATTCCTCAATCTAACTATGAGACTGCAAAAATGCTAACAAATGGTTTGTTGTGGGCCTAGCGGCCTATAACATCATGTCCCTATCTTTTCACCGAAAATTGTAATATGGTACAACTAAATGCATACCTGGATCTCCGGAGTATGGCCTTCTCAAGGGAAGTGTGATAGGATAATTACTATAATAATCCTGCAGACATAAAAGAATGAAAGCGAACTCAACACATGATAAACATATACACCACGGGAGAGAAAGAAAGAGAGAGAGGAGTGGAAATTTTTCGATGTGGTGTTGGGCTTACCCAGGGTTCTTTATAATCTTTTTCCATTTTCTGATCTGGGCCACCTGTACCATGTATAAGAACAGTTTAGGGTTTTAGATGCATTCAAACAATTTATTCAAACAGTTAAGATATAAAGAAATGATAGTTTCTTGCCGAAAAGGGAACCAAACCTGTAGATGCAGATCTCCTTGGAGCCGTATATGACCCCATAAACCGTGATCCTATTCCACCCATAGGAATTTGAAATGCTGCAACTCGTAATCGACAGGCATGGGAGTTAATGACACAAAAACTGTGGAAATTGTGCATATGCGTAAACAGACTTTGCATATGCTTATATAACTATATATATATATATATATATATATATATATATACACATGATTTTTTTGGTACATGGGTCACAAACTTTCTCTAACTCGGGGGTTCGGCATGGGATCTGCTCAGGCTACACCCCGTCCCGATACGATCCACAAGTTACTCAGGTAGATGAGTGGATCGATTGATTCCAATTACTCATCTTAAATGCTAGTCTACTACATTTTCTAAACAATGATTCTCAATGTTCATCCCGCCATTCGTCACCCTTATTGAAGAATACGCATATAGCTCAACTAAAGTGTTAACTCGCATAATTCCATGAGTAAGCCTATTTGATTTCAAATACTTCAAAGATTTCTTAGCTAAACACCTTCAATCAATTTAAAAAACTAGTTGTTGAATTTCTTCCATGGGTCAAATTATCGAAAATAAATAAAACATTTGCTAACATAGTAGAACCAAAATAGAGTAACACCATTTTGGTCACGAAGAAAGTAATATACTAATATATGCAAAGCTTTAGCAGCAAACTCATTTCGAGGATCTGCACAACCCCCATTAAGGTAAGAACAACTCTAATCCAATGAAGCAACTAAGAACTCGATCATTACTATAATGTTAGTCAAGTCTCCAATAAGTAGGCACCATGAAATCGTGCAACTAACACGGAACCCAAATCTTAATTATTGTGAACTAGCATTATAAACTACCACGAAAACTAACATTTCACCATATAATGATAAAAGTAGGGAAACTAAACTTACGTTTCTTCTCCACTTTAGGCTTCCCCCTTCCAGCCCCTTCCTACCAAGGCAAAGAAAACCTCAAAGAGAATCATAAGCACATTTTAACTTAATCAATAGTAAAGGGTATGGTTTGCAACAAATTAAAATATGCAGTAATATTCCATTTTATCTTGGTTTCATTGGAGGGGATTACGAATATGATCCTAGCTTAACGATATACTGATATTAAATGAGAGAACTCTCAATAAAGTAGTAACATCCATATTTGGTTTTCAAGGAAGGATTTCTCCGTTGGACCAGGGTAAAAAAGTGGGCAGGGGCACTTTAGATATCACCCATGGGTTCACACAGCGGAGCATAATCTTTTCTTTCTAATCTGTCTTAGTTTTTTGTTCTTATTTCCATTTCTTTCTCGCATTCAATAGAATCACTCATACATTGTTAAAAACTTCGGCATTAGAGCTATCCCAAATTCAATGTTTGAGTACAAGAAAAAACAAATATAGGCTTAATTAGAATGTAGACAAATTATACACGAGATTAATGTCAATATGTCATTGCATTGAATTCTAGGAGCCGAGTGTAAATACTTCCACTTTCAGGTACTTGGACTATATACATGTATATAATGGTACGAGGATAATGTCATTGCATTCAATAATGGCAGGTGGGCAGAGCCGCCTCTAAGGAGAAAACAAACGATAGGGTCCTTCGAACCACTACTAATATAAACTAGACCACTTCCCCTTCGGAAGTGCAGTCGAATGTTATAACACTAAGTAAACTACTTGTACTTTGAAAAGCTTGAACTATATAAACCGAGAGAAAGAGAGAGATGCTTATTCTCTTAGAATCGGACTCTGGGTTTGATTCCGGAGATGATATGACATCTTTCTGACCACATACTTTCGTCATTTATTATTTGACTATCTCAACTATTTAAAATCAACAGTACAGAATGTACCGTCAATAAATTGGAGTGACACAATATATATATATACACACACACATATAAAATTATAAACAAGAAGTGAAATACAGAGAAAGGTAAGTACAGCTAAACGACGAAGGAATTCTCTTGTCTGGGCAGCATCTTGTTCTTCTTGTTTAACTTCACTGCAAATAGTAGAATAAGTCCATTATTATTCAAACAAAAGAAACTCAGAGAAGCCATTAAAAGTAGTTAAAAATTGATAAGAGATTGAAAGTTATACACTTTTGGTTCAGCAGTTTTGGTAGATTTGGTTGATTGTCTAGTAGTATTTGGCTTAAATCGAACCTATTAGATAGAAAAAATCAAATCAAATCAAAATAAGCACAATGAAAAATCATATAGAATAAGTGAAAATAAAGAGAAAAGAAGAACCTTTCTAACAGGGGCAGTGGGTTCTGGCTCCATTCTAATCTTTTCTTCTCTTCTTTCAAGATTGAATCACTCTATTAAGAGATTTGAAAAAATGGGTAGAGAGAAAGAATCAAGCTAGGGTTTCAGGATATGAGTTAGAGAGAGGGAGAGAGAGGGAAAATGGAATCCCAAGATCTTTTTCGGCTGATGGTTTATATATGTTCCGGGTGAGTTTTTACCCTTCCACTAACATGGCAGTTTTCCCTTGTTTTCTCACGGTCTAGGAAGTTTTATATGCACCCCAAGTTTTTTGATATACACACCGCGATCTGGTTAAAAAATTTCATTGCTTAATTGTTATTGTGGTGTGAATAAAAAAGAAAGCTCAGTGCTTGTAAAATTTAGGTTTTTGTTATTCACACCGTATTGGTCATATAAATTAACAAAGTCAAGTGTTATTGCTGAAATAACGAGGCAATCGTTGAAATATCTTAGAAAATAATAATCAAACATTTTAACATGATGATACGATAGTTAATGGACGAGGC
>BEHA01050182.1:128462-159215 GCA_002897215.1 Eschscholzia californica subsp. californica
CAGACCGAAAGTGTAAGGACTTCCATCAAGTAAAGTGCCCATGAGTTTTAAGAACGATTTTAGTAAACACAGATACGTAAACGAGAAAGAGAGTAAAAGGCCGAAAAGGAAAGAAACAGCAGAGTTTGGAGTTTATACATCAAGTACAATAACGAAATATGAACTTCCACCGACTTCTAGTGAATAAATAGCATAGAGAAAACATCTGTCATGAAATAAAGCTCAAAAGAAGAAAACAAGAGTAGAAAGCGGAATGAAGGTAGACTTCAATACCTGAGTTCAAATTCTCTGATCTCAACTAGATCTTTTCCACAATAATCGGTCCATTGCACTTTTCTTCTTTCAGTATCACTTTGGACATAATTTTCCAGTATCCCGGATGTCATAAGTGGATCGTCATCTTCATGAACTACTGGAGTACATTGACGCCTCTTTAAGCTACTCTTGAGATATAATGTCCCTCCATTTTCATCGTCCCTATTATCAACATTAGATTCCTCTGTATTATCCGATACGGAGGAAGGATCTTGTAAGACAGGCTGGTGTTGCGTGGGCCCAACTTTAGGCGGGGATGGGCCATCGAGTCCTGCGGAAGCGCAACCGAAGCAACCAAAGGTAGCGCAACCGCGGGAAACCCGATTCTTCCCGGAATCCAGCTGAAAGTCAGGGTTACTTTCTTGATCCACCAACTGGTATTGATTCCACGGCGAAACTTTCATGGGCCTCTCTTCGGTCTTGCGGCCAAAGAAAAGCAGGGTCAGGCCCTTGCTATACCCAGTAGCCGAAGAAGAGAAGAAGCCTCCACCTTCCACTGCCAATAACATCAGTTACGCTCATCTGGATGACATATTATATCAAGTTCTATTTAAGTCTCCTCTCGTTCTTCTCCAACGGCACCGGTGCTACACCCATCAATAACAAACTTTCATCAAAGAACAAGACAATTTATCCACTAAGTTGATAAATGACAAAGAACATAAGGATAATATTAGTAATGCCACTTTCTTCTGTTAGAAAACATACTCGAAAGTCGAAACACGAAAACTCAAGTATCAACTATTAAACCCAAGTTATAACGGAAAATAGGAATCGGAGGTAAAGTAATCAACGCTTTTAGTTGAAAACAAGATGGATAGTATAACAAACAAACACATGGGTTGTCTCCTTCGATTTCATTTGGCATATACAACGCCATATGATAGCTTGCAGGAAATTCAACCTAATGTTCTAACATGTGTAAAACCAAGCAATAAAACATATTAACATTAAAAGTATAGGGAGAATAAATACTAAAAATAGAACACACTGATTTTCTTTTCCGTAATATTTTCGCTAAAGGTTGACAACATTGATTATTACCTTGGCTTACATTACTACTAATAAAAATAAAAATAAAAAAGATGAACAAATTGAAAGGGTTTGGCGAAAATATACAACTTTTTTCACTAAAATTCACTAAGGTTGCCGAAAAACATGAACAAGGTTAAATAAAATCATAGTAACAATAAAAGGAAATTTGATGTTCACACTTAACCATTAAACTCATGGTTTTAATAAAATTTACTAAAGAACTAAAAATAATAATTTTAAATATAATAAATTCAACAGTTTGATATTGACAAATTGGGACATCAAAATAAATAATAGAAGTAAAATGAACAATACTATAAATTACAAAAAACTATCATAAATTAACATCAAATGATCCTATTAGTTGGTATTAAAATTTCAAGTACTTTAAATCAAGTTCTTAATTTACTTAATGAATTAATAACACTAAGAACAATCTACTCTATACTAAAATCACCATTTAAAAATTACAAAGAAACCCCCTTTCTAATCACAACAAATATGATGAACCCTAATTTTCTTTCATCCATTTTTAACTACCCAGGAACTAAAACTTAGCTCATTATATTAATATTACCCTAAATTGATGAACCCTAGCTTCATTTCACCCATTTCATGAAGTTAGTTAGAAACTCAATCAGATTTACTTGAAAAGGAAAGAAAAAAGGGTACCTGAAGAGGTAAATGAAGTTAGAGAGAGAAAGGGTATTCAGATCTGTTGAGAGATTTTTGGTGGTTTTAGTTTTTGATTATATCCAGATGAATCGGGGTCTCAGCCATGACTGAGTCTCTGAGTTTCTAGTTGATATGAAAGTGATGGGAGAAAAAATATTAAAATAAATAGAGATTTTATAGAACTAGTAAAATCGAATCGGCGAGGAATTGAGTTAAAGATGGCGATTTCATATGAAAAAAAAAGACTCAAAAGAGAGAGAGAGAGAGGGAAAGAGAGAGGATGATGACTAAATGGTGCATATTAGCTTTGTTCCCTCCTTTTTGGTTTCTTTCTTTCTTCTCGGATTCTTTACTTCCACCCAAGTTTATTTTATGTTATGGAGTGGAAATTTTTTGGAGGAAGATTTCAAAAGTCATTACACTTGCAAGTCATAGTGCTTCTTAAAGAAATAATATGACGGTACATTGACATTTGTGAATTGAATAAAGGTTGCTCACGTTTTTGTTGTAAGCGTTCGGTTAGAGTCATCGATTGTAGTCAATTGAATTTGACTTAAATACTTCACTGTTAGCTGGATAAATTAGTCATCAATACTTTTTATCCTCTCAATGTGTTGATTATACTTGACATTAAGTATAAAAATAGAACGATCAAATTACATGTGAATAAGAAGATTACAAGTCTGTGATACAACCATAACTTCAAAAAAAGTATAAAATAGTAACAAGGTACAAGATCATTTTTTTTCCGAATATAATGTTATTTCCTTGTTTTAAAGGTTGGACGACATTTGAAAGTGATTTTTCTATTACCTAATATCCATGAATGGTCTATATGTAATGAGAGGAAAAGGAGAAACCAGAAAGATGGGGTGGAAATAACTCCCACTTACTTCTTTTGTTTAATAAAAGAGAAAGGTTACTTTTGTTTCTGTTTGCTCATTAAGGGCTTGTTCTCACAGCACTACAAGAGAAGACCACAATCCCCCCAACTAATGCTACAAGGTGTCCCCTATCAGTATGAATCAAATGATTTCAAAATCTATCTGAATCAAAATGAGTCTAAAATCTGTCTGACTCAACTATTCAGACATAGTAGCTAGATATCACGAATTAGACGAAATAAGCATTTTTTAGGTGCACCACTCAGATCTTGAGTCAAATTTCCGATATGACTAGAGAAAAGCTCACGCTTGAGTAGTAATGTTCCAATGCTTACGATGGTGCACTACCCCAACATACACATATGCACGAGTAGGCACTCCTGCGACCAACTTTGCAGTTCGTGAGGAGCCACTGAACAAAGAAGTCTCTTTGTTCTTAGATATCACATATAATCCAACCGTTGAGATGTGCTCCTATCCAACAAGTAAAGAAAAGTGAGGATCATCATATTGTTCATAAGAATATGGTGGGTGCTTTCGAAAATACAATTTTAGTTGTGGGGATGCATACTTTGATTTATTAAACTTTATCCTAATTAACTTGGAAAATAATCTAACTTTAAGTAGGGGCGAGCAACAGTCAACTAAACGGCCCGACCGAACTTGGGCGAATCAAATTGAATGTTTTTTTTGGTCAAACCGAATAATACTTGACTCGCCTCGACTGAAAATATAATCAATCGGTCTTAGTTTGGTTTGACTTCGGCTTGAGTTCTTCAAAACCGAAAATCGACTAATGCTCACCCTTAAATCTAAGTTTTAAAAATCAATACGTTTGTTTTTATATTTAATTTTCATCTTCCCATAACCTCTGACCACCGCCACCAATTTCTCTCACTGCCCCCCTGGAGAAACCCAAAAAAGCCCATTATGAAGTTCTATAAGCCGAATTAGGTTGTACTAGTGGTGATGGGCGAAGGTGAATCAAGAGGTAACAAAAACAAGTGTAATTTTCGGATAACATTAAGTTGTCTTCTAAGTCATTTGGGGTCAAATTTGATTAAGAGCTAACCAACACCAACTATTTTCTCTCTCTGAGGAACCCAAGAAACCCCAGTCCGAAGTTCTATGACCTGAATTAAGTTGCGGGTTTGGTGACGGTCGGTGCAAAAATTAAGATCAATAGGTAACCAAAACAAAGATTTAAATTTTTTTGGAAACATTAGGTCGTGTTGTAAGTCATTTAATTTGGGGTCAAATATGATATCCTCAACCAAAACTGTATTCCCCAAAGCACCTACAATATATTATGTGCATTAACCACATTATGTGGGTGTACATGTAAATATTTGGGTTGAAATATCTACTCCCCCTTCCTTTCCCTTTAATGGCGGAAACGATCAAGTAGTGAAGTTTTCTCCAATTCTTTCACGTAATTACTTATCTCTTCCATTTTCAAGAAATTAGGGCTTCTACAATTGTACTAAATTTCCCCATCATCTGCCCTACTTCTTCATCCCATAGCAAGGTATCTCAAACAAAACATTCTCTTTATTAACATTCAGTAATGGCAGAAGGATTTGATTCTGCCCTAAAAAATTCCTCCTGATCGGTAGATTTATACTAAGATTTGATAATTTTGGATGATATATTTGCTAAAAAAAAATCATTTTTTTATGCTGTATTAAGGGGTAAATTTCGATTAATTAGGAGGGTTTGTTGAATTGTAGTTGTGAGATCTTGTTTTTGTTTAGGGAAGAAGGTAGATCTGATTGGAATTAGTATAATAATTAAACTTCAACATTTACTCTGTTAATTTGATCTCGAAATTTGTTGTAATCTTTTGTTAGGATTGAGAAAATTGAAACATATGATTTAGTTACTGAATCTAAACTCATGAGTTAACATAATAGTTTACAAGTTTGATCTTTAGTTTTTGAATCTATCAGCCTGAAGTGAAATAACTGTTGTATTGACCTCCGTCATCATGCAAGGGTAGAACTACTAGTAGGCTAATTTGGAATATCCGCGGCTGTAGCTGGACTAACCTGGGTTAGCCGCACCACGTCCGGGCTAACCTAGGAACAGACAGCAGCGGAGCCAACCTGGGTTATACCGCACGGCAGACGGGCTAACCTGGGTTATATCGGCAGCGAAAGGGCTAACCTACTAAATATTAATGAGCATGTTTGTGTGTGTGATTTTGTGTGGTTTGATGAATTGAGATTGTGTAGAGAAGTAGAAGCTACTTCTCAGATTATTGAAGGGTTCCTGCGAAATTGTTAGACCAGAACGACTTGACCTACATAACTTCACTAATCGTGCCTAGTAGAAGGAACCTTATTCAGCTATTCGAAAGATAATAGTCATTCTTGTGAATTAGCTGTATGGACATGAATGGCGATGTGTTTTAAGAGTTCACATGAAGAAAACGTACATGAAGAATTATACGGGGAAAAGTCGTCAAACAAAAATAAAATTGAGCTTAATGAGCAGAAATTGGATCTGGCAAGATCCATCTGGTGCAGATAGACGAGGGCCGAGTTAGATTATGAATATGTGGAAAGAAAATCAATTAATCAATGGTAATCTAGCTTTAGACTCAACCGACCAAGAGGTGAAAAAGTAAATGGAAATTGGTTGAAAAGGTTGGATCATCGGAGATCAAGTTTAGATTCGAACAGGTTATGGAGCAAAATAGCGCTGTCAAAGGCTTTAAAAGATGAGGACTGGAGGAAAAACTATGCCTAGGTAAAGTATTCAAATTTGTGAAGCATAAACAGAGAAAATGGTAATTCGGCAATTAAACAAACATCGTACATGATGAGGATAGTCATGGCTATTGATATTTATAGGAGTCCAGTTGTACTACCTAATGATGAATGCGACCCTGTGAGTCGATTAAACCCTGATACTAGTGCACTTCTCTCCCACAAATTTCAGCAAATACTTGAAATTTGGTATATAAGTTGTGTGTGTTTTGCTAGTTTTTGCCTTTTCATTTATGCATTTTCTGATTGACTAAGTTTAGACACAAGTCATTTATTTCTTATAACATTGTGGTGTGGGTTTTCTGTCAAATTTAAAGTCAATATTTGCGGATAAATCACTAATAAATCCTTAAAAATCTGGATGTAGATGTTGAGAACCATGACTGTGGTAGTTGGTGTAGCAGCTTAAAGCTAAATTTTGTGGAGACTCAGAACTGAAAATACTATAAGCTAAAAAAAATGGCTCCAGGGAGCAAAGCTGATAAGAAAGCGGCAATAGATGCCGCCTCATGGATGTTCAATGTTGTCACTTCTGTTGGAGTCATCATTGTCAATAAAGCCTTAATGGCTACCTATGGCTTCAGTTTCGGTAAATTCTTATTGTTCACTCGCCTTTTCTTTATTCTTTTTACAGTTGATTGCTTGTGGTTTCTTGTGTTCATCCCTTATATGCTGAATAGTATGATACGGTGTCCGATATAATATTAACTGTGGATTGTATCCTGAAATTGTTAATGTGATATTATATCCGACCGTCACTTCATGAAATACATACCTTTCTAATCCTTAATGGCGATGATCTCGTGCAGCTACTACATTAACTGGTCTGCATTTTGCCACCACAACCTTGATGACTGCTGTTCTTAGGTGGTTGGGTTATATCCAACCCTCTCATTTACCCTTATCCGAGCTTCTAAAATTTGTCCTTTTTGCAAACTTCTCCATTGTTGGAATGAACGTGAGTTTAATGTGGAACTCCGTGGGATTCTATCAGGTAAATCCTGATTGTTACTAGCTTCTCTTATTCCTTTCGGGTAAAAGTATCAGATCTTACATCTGAATGACATCACATTATTTTCAGATTGCGAAGCTGAGTATTATCCCTGTGTCTTGCTTTTTGGAAGTTATCTTGGATAAGATCAGATACTCGAGAGATACAAAACTTAGTATAGCATTGGTTCTCCTTGGTGTTTCTGTCTGCACTGTTACTGATGTGAGTGTCAATACCAAAGGCTTCGTAGCCGCTCTTGTTGCAGTCTGGAGCACTGCACTCCAACAGTATGTAAGTCTTCTATACTAAGTCTAATCTCTTAAAGGTTCTGCTGGATTCTGCAAAAGCTTGTCATAGATTACTTTCCTTTTTTCTTTACTTTTTCTTTTCCATTTTTAAAATTTTGAAAGTACAAAGTTTAGTTAGTAACTTGGTGGTGTTCTTTTTCTTTCTCTATTCCAGATCTGAACCTGACTCGAGTTAGGTTTCACAATGTTTGTTTTGTCTGACTCGTATGTCTGACTCATCTAACTCGTCTGAATGTCTGTCAGGGGCCTATTGTGGTTCATTTGAATCAGAATAAATTAAGAGTCCATTGTCAGGGAAATCTGAAATGATCATTGTGCCCTTACCAAAACAAGTCGTACTCAGACTACTCAGTTTTCAAAAAAAAAGTTTCAGACAAGTAAAACTCATATGAGTCGGTCGTTCTCAGACTAGTCGCAGGCAAATCAACCTTATTTTACACGAAAAAAGAAAAGAAATCACAGTACTCTAATTTAGTCTTGTTGCTGATATTTCCCTTTTTGCAGTATGTTCACTTCCTTCAAAGGAAGTATTCGCTTGGTTCTTTCAACTTATTGGGCCACACAGCACCAGCCCAGGCAGCATCGCTATTGATATTGGGACCTTTTCTGGATTTCTTGATGACAAACAAAAGAGTTGACGCATATGACTACAATGTAGTATCTGTGGTAAGTCTCTTGAGGATTTAGTAATCGTAAACTCTAATTGCTCTCTGTTCTTTGATATTGACTGCCTGCATTTATTACATCATGGTGAGATGACAAAATTTGTCTGAATTTGTAACATGTTATGAGTTTTGATAAACATCTCATTTTTATTGTTGTATGCAGTTGTTTATAATCTTGTCATGTACAATTGCGGTAGGAACGAATCTCAGTCAATTCATATGCATTGGAAGATTCACGGCTGTGTCTTTCCAAGTACTTGGTCACATGAAGACTATCCTTGTTTTGATACTAGGGTTCTTCTTATTCGGTAAAGACGGTCTCAGTATTCAAGTAATCTTGGGCATGATTATAGCAGTAATGGGAATGATATGGTATGGCAATGCCTCTTCTAAACCTGGCGGAAAAGAGCGTCGAAGCCATTCTCTTCCAACCACTAGACCACAAAAACACGGAAGCTTGTCAGACTCTGGGGAGAGTGGCGGGAAGGCCTAAATTCACGAATTCCACGAATGAAGGTTATGTCATGCTTCATTCTTTTTATATTCCAGTTCCTTAGCTTGATTCACTACCATCCTTTCCATATTAGGTGTCATTTTTTATAGTTACCTGAATCTGACTCATTTGAGTTTGACTTGTCTAATTATATTACATCAAATGCATATTAACTAACTGATTGACTTGTTCAACAGCGAAACGACAAATTCATCTCATCTTCATTATCAAACAACTCAAATATCAATGACTCGAAGAATGAAGAGCTACTGTTTATTTTCTTCAACCTGCACGGATGATAATTCGTCAACCTCACTACTCTGGCAGAAGAATCGTGACTAGATATCTACGGAGAAGCGAAACTAGGGTTTTACTTGGTGGAGAATGAATTACTTAACAGGAAGGAAACAATAGATGGAGGAATAGAACATGGTTGAGCAAATTAAGGTAGGGGAAATGGAAAATGAGTAATCTCTCTGATTAATTATTTTTGGTACTTGTTTAGTGTTCTTGATTTCTTTTTTAATTATTCTTGTATTGCTGTTATTTTCAGTACTCTTCTGAGGCATTTTTTCGAATTACTTTTTTATAAGATCATTTAGGACCATTTTGACCTTATACAAATATATATATATTTTTTTCGTATTACCTGGAATGTATGCGATATGAGCAAGACTGGATTCAACTCTGAGATATATTATCATGTTATTTTGCGAAAAGGTCACAGATAAATATCTTGGTGTTGGGTTGATAACAAATATGTAACGGCCTAAGACAACAATTATTGATAGCTTTTCCCCCACCGGAGCCGGGATGGGGGTCTACTAGGGGGTGTGTGTGTGTTTGGTCTATCCGCGTATGAAAATGACTCTGTTACTATACTTAAGCACAGACTTATTATCTGGCTTTAGGGCTGGGAAAAAGTTGAAACTCCAAAACCTGTCATGGACACCCGAGTCTCAAAATCTAGAGAGGGAAATTAAAAAAGTATGAGAAAGAGAGAGAGACAGAGAGGGGAAGAAGGATAGAGAGAATAAAATGGTGGTGGTATGAGGAAATTATGGTGTTTGTGGTCGGAATTTGTAGGCGAAGGTGATGGGAAGATTAAGACTAAGGACTAAATGCATTCCATTTAATTTTCGGGTTAAAAAATAAATACGCTCGGTGCATCTTTTGTTTTGCCAACACTCGGATGGTTAAAAATTCGAAAGAACCCCTGAAAGAGTAATGGGCTTGGACGGGTTCTTAGCACCAATTTTTAATAAATTACCCATATGTGCTTGCACGATAATCTTAATAGATGTAATTTTTCATAGCCCCACCGATCCAACCCAATGAGCGAGCAAACTAGGGATTACCTGACTGGCTGACTCGAACCGTTTCCCACCCCTACTCATCTCAGAACGCTCTCCTAAGCAATGTGAATCAACCGTCATCGACTCTGATACCACGAGACAGGCTCGGAAACCCATCCGGTTGACTTTTGTAGGTGGAACTTTCCTAAGACCCCATGTTTTAAACGTTTTCAAATATTCCATGTGATTAAACTGATTCCCGCCTTCCCCTTCTCTCCCCTGTTCCCCAAATTAGTTCATAAATACACCAAATCTTTTTCTTCTATTTCTTGAACAGATCAAAGCTTCTTCCTTAAAGCATTCAACCCAAAAGTTGCCAACAGTCCTTGGTTGGAGTGGTAAGAGGTATAATCTTCCACCTAGAGGTCAAGGGTTCGAGGCACACGCTGAACAATTCAAAAAAAAACCCAAAAGTGCTGTTTCAGTAGTTTTGGTCTGAATCAATGGAGTTAATGAAGATGATTATCTTCTTATACTCGTTACTCTGTTTTGTTTTTCTCGGAAAGCTCACAACAACCCATTAATGGAGAAGAAGTTCAAAAGCTACTTACTTTCAAAAGTAAGCTTATGAATCCAAATGTGCTTCCTAACTGGCAACGAAACCGAAACCCTTGTTACTTTAATGGAGTTTCATGCAAGAAATCTCATATTTCATCTATTGATCTTTCTTCGATTGTTAATGAGTTTAAAGAATTTAGAAAGCTTATCTTTGAAATTCACACACGTAAATGGAAATCTTTCTTCGATTTCTACTTCTCTTTGTGGTGGTTCATTGAGAAACTTAGATCTATCCGGAAATCACTTGACTGGTTCGATTTCAGACATTTCGAGCTTGGGTCATTGTTCGAATCTTCGATCTCTTAACTTATCGAAAAACTCGTTTCGTGGTTTGAAAAGATGTAAAGTTGTTCTGGCTAGTGGGTTAAGGATGAATTTGGAGTCTCTTGATCTGTCATTTAATCGAATTTCGGGGAACAATGTTCTTACTTGGGTTCTCTCTAATGGATGTTCTAATCTCAAGTACTTGGATTTAAAAGGAAACAGAATTAGAGGTAAAATTTCATTATCGAATTGTCCTAGTTTAGAACATCTCGATTTGTCTTCGAATAATTTCATTGGAAAATTTCCATCTTTGGGTAAGTCTTTAAGTTTCTTGAATCTTTCACATAATCGTTTTTCGGGTAAAATTTCTCCAAAACTTTCGGTTTCTTGTCCAATTTTGAAGAAGATAGATTTATCTTACAACTATTTCGTTGGTAAGTTACCCCATTCTTTATCGAAGTTGACGAATTTAGAGTTTCTTGATCTAAGTTCGAACCAACTTTCTGGATCAATTCAAAACTATGTCAAAATCATAAGAATAGTTTGAAAGAACTTCATCTTCCTAACAATTTATTTACAGTATCAATTCCATCAAGTCTTAGGTGTCGTTTGGCAACAAAAAGTAAAAGAACTTTTACTTGAAGTAGAAGTACTTCTGCTTTTAAAAAGTCAAAAATTACATAAAGTAAGTTTGGCAAAACACTTGCTTATAAGTCAAAAAATCAAAAAGTTAATTTGGCAACAACAGTTATATTTTTATCAGTCATTTTTTTACAAAGTACTTTATTTTTCTTAATCTTTTCTATTATACATAAAAAGAATACATATCAAAGTATCATTAAGTGATAAAACATTAGGTTGATTTCTTATAAACAATGAGAATGAAGAAAAATGGTAGACAATAAAGTAAAGAATGATATTATTTCAATGAATAATAAAATGTTTAATAAATAAACGAAGAAAAAACTACTCTACGATGTTTCTAATCTGCAGATAATTTTATAATCAGTTTCACAAATTGATTTTCGTATGTTACTGAAGAGAGAGAGGGGGGGAGATGGTCTGCCTCTATAGAGTTTTACATAGTGTGTAAAGCCCCATTAAACTAAGGTTTGATTTTTTGTATGAATTAGGCTGAGAAGAACTGATGTGGTTATCTGGTTGAATAGGTCCCATTGGCCTATTATTAGAATTTAAAAAATCAAAACCTAGTAAAACATAACCATTAGAGCAAGTCCAACTCCAGCCGGCTGAGGCCATAATTTTGAAATTATGGCCTCAGCCACCCGCTCCAAGCCCAGCCGCTTGGAGCGGAGGCTGGGGCTCCTCCTTCAGTCGCCCCTAATGTTAGGGGCGACTGAAGGCTCCCCAACATGACCGTTGGGGTGATCCTAGCCGTTGGATGAAATCCAACGGCTAGGATCTTCTCCAATTTATTTTTCTTTAATGTAAATAATAATTTTGTAATTTTAATTAGTTTTAATTCTTTTTAGAATTCTAGAAAAACTTAAATATTAATAATTAAAATATATCCCACCAAATGTCGGTCTCCGAATAATTTTTCAACCTTGGAAAAAAAAAATATTATTTCGAAAATAGTTCAAACACGTGTTTTATATATACATAAAATCACACACTTTCTTCGCACACCAACTAAAAATCCACACTCGCGTTTCCCACGTGAACAAATTTTTCGGCCTCAAGAGAGACTGGGGCTGGAGCTGAATTTTAGAGGCTGAGCTGAGGCCAATAATTTTAGGTGAAAAAGTGGTTTTTTCGGCTTAAGACAGGCTGGGATTGGACTTGCTCTTAGGCTCTCCATGTTTCATGTTTGCAAGTACTGTTACTTATGTTGTTTTTGAATATTAAAGGGAGGAGAGATAGATAGAAAGAGTGGGTTTTACGGATTCATGAAACACAGCAACCCAAAGGATTACTCCTCAAATATATTCTTTTGGGTTGGGCTAAAACAGTAGAAGATGCTATTTGATAGAGAGGGAGAGATAGATAAAGATAGAGAGAGATAGAGAAAGATAGAGAGAGAGATAAAGAGAGAGATAGAGCACTAGCTGTTTTGTGAAGATGGGGAGGAAACTAGTTGCTGTTGAAAAAACAATGGAAGAAACCCTAAAAATACCTACACATTGCACGGGTGCTTCTTTTCCCTCCAGAACATTGATCTTTTATTTTTTGGTTCCCGCCATAAAAATGACTTCACGTTTGAAGTCAAAAGCAAAAAAATTAGACTTCAAAGAAAAGTTACTTTTCAACTTAAGTGAAGTCAAAAAAAATTTCGTTGCCAAATTAACTTTTCAACTTTTCTACTTAAATAAGTAAAAAAGTAACTTATTGTGGCGTTGCCAAACGACACCTTAGTAACTGTTCTAAATTGATTTCACTTGATCTTAGCTTCAATTATCTCACAGGGACTGTACCTTCAAGTTTGGGTTCTTTATCTCATCTTCGGAAATCTGGTAATATGGTTGAATCGTTTAACGGGTAAGATTTCGTCCGAGCTAAAATACATTCGTTCTCTCCAAACTCTCATTTTAGATTATAACGAACTTATCGGAGATATTCCATCTGGTTTAAGAAACTGTGCTAATTTGAAAAGGATTTCATTATCAAACAATTTACTAAGTGGAGAAATTCCAAAATGGATTGGTCAACTAAGTAAGCTAGCATTTCTTAATCTTGGAAACAACTCTTTTTCGGGTTCGATTCCTCAAGAACTCGGCAATTCTCGAAGCTTGATATGGTTGGATCTTCATAGCAACCACTTGACTGGTAATATTCCTCCCACCCTCTCTAAGCAATCTGGACATATTGCAGATGGTTCGATAACAGGGAAGAAGAAGTATGTTTATATGGAGAATGATGGTAGTTCCAGCTGCCGTGGAACTGGAAACCTCGTCGAATTCGAAGGTATTAGAGAAGATGATTTGAAAAGAATCCCATTGAGGCATTCCTGCAACGTCACTAGAGTTTTCATAAGTAATACCCAAAACACATTCGACAAGAACGGTTCGATTATATTTCTTGATCTTTCATACAATTTCTTGAATGGTGGTATTCCAAGTGAACTTGGGGAGATGTATTATCTTTCTGTTATGAATCTAGGACATAACAATCTATCTTGTTTAATACCAACACAACTAGGAAAGTTGAAGAACCTTGGTATTCTTGATCTATCTTATAATGCTTTAAAAGGGTCGATACCGAATCCATATCTAGTCTTTCTTTGTTATCTAAGATTGATTTTTCGAACAATAAGCTCTCCGGACGGATTCCTCGGTCGGGTTCGTTACCAACTTTCCCTGCTGATAGATACAAAAAAAAATGATGGATTATGTGGTTATCCGCTTCCTCCTTGTTGAAATTTGGGTTCGAAATTGAAGTCCGTGAAGAATCTAAAGTCTTACCATGAAAAAGCATTTGTTGCAAAAAGTGTTGGTTAACTAGGTGAACTAGGGTTTCAACAAAAGTAACCAAAATAACACTCTTTGTAGGCTAACTAGGAGAGAAAAATTAAAATAAAGGCGAGATTCATCATATTTCATTTTTGATTGAGTTAGATTTGTCGAACTGTTATTTCATTAGATAAAATATATATAATAACACCCGAACAGTTTAACGTGGAGTTAAGCTCCTTAAACGTTTACAAAATGAAATCTTTCAAATCTTAAAGAAATGAAACGACGAACCCAAACAATTCCCTGCTACTTAGTTGCCATTACCCGTGTGCACTTCTAGTTTGTTCGTGATTGTGAGTGCTTCTTCATTTTCCGTCACTATCATAAATCAGAAATTGCAAAAGAAGAAGAAGAACAATAAACCCATACCAAATCTATGAGCTAAAAAACTTCGTCTTGATGATTTTGGAGAGCAAGAGGATGATATTTTCGAACCCAAATCTTCACAATTAGGGAGAGGATAACCACATAATCCATCATTGTTTTCGTATCTAAAAGCAGGGAAAGTTTGTAACGAACCCGACTGAGGAACCACTCCAGAAAGCTTATTATTCGAAAAATCAATCTCAGATAACAAAGAGAGACTAGATATAGATTCGGGTATTGGCCCTTCTAAAGCATTATAAGATAGATCGAGAATACCAAGGTTTTTCAAGTTTCCTAGTTGTGTTGGTATTAAACCAGAGAGATTGTTGTGTCCTAAATTCATAACAGAAAGATAATACATCTCCCCAAGTTCACTTGGAATACCACCATTCAAGAAATTGTATGAAAGATCAAGAAATATAATCGAACCATTCTTGTCGAATGTGTTTTGAGTGAGTATTACCTATGAAAACTCTAGTGACATTGCAGGAATACCTCAATGGTATTCTCTTCAAATCATCTTCTCTAATACCTTCGAATTCGACGAGGTTTCCAGTTCCACGGCAGCTGGAACTACCATCATTCTTCATATAAACATACTTCTTCTTCCCTGTTATCGAACCATCTGCAATATGTCCAGATTGCTTAGAAAGGGTAGGAGGAATATTACCAGTCAAGTGGTTGCTATGAAGATCCAACCATATTAAGCTTCGAGAATCTCCGAGTTCTTGAGGAATCGAACCCGAAAAAGAGTTGTTTCCAAGATTGAGAAATGCTAGCTTACTCAGTTGACCAATCCATTTTGGAATTTCTCCACTTAGTAAATTGTTTGATAATGAAATCCTTTTCAAATTAGTACAGTTTCTTAAACCAGATGGAATATTTCCGATAAGTTCATTATAATCTAAAATGAGATTTTCGAGCGAACGAATGTATTTTAGCTCGGACGGAATCTTACCCGTTAAACGATTCAACCATATTACCATGTTTTGAAGATGAGATAAAAGAACCCAAACTTGAAGGTATATTCCCTGTGAGATAATTGAAGCTAAGATCAAGTGAAATCAATTTAGAACAGTTACCAAGACTTGCTGGAATTGATAGGAAGATGAAGTTCTTTCAAACTATTCTTATGATTTTGACATAGTTTTGAAGGAATCGATCCCGAAATTTATTTGAACTTAGATCAAGAAACTCTAAATTCGTCAACTTCGATAGAGAATCGGCTAACTTACCAACGAAATAGTTGTAAGATAAATCTATCTTCTTCAAATTAGTCATTTGAAGAAGAATATCAATTTGAAACTCAGCATTGAAGTTGTTGGTTGAAAGATTAATCTGTTCTAAAGAAGAACAAGAACCTAAATTGTTAGGTAATGAACCATTGAAATTGTTGTTAGAAAGATCAAGTTCTAACTAATTAGGGAAAGAAACAAAAAGTTTCGAAGTGATCTCGCCCGAAAAACGATTACTTGAAAGATTCAAGAAGCTCAGAGATTTCCCAAGAGATGGAAACTTTGCGGTGAAATGATTGACAGATCAAGATGTTCTAAACCCCGACAATTTGATAATGGAATTTCACCCCCAATATCATTTTTCTTTAAATCCAAGTACTTGAGATTAGAACATCCACTATAGATAACCCAAGGAAGAACATTATCTCCGGAAATTCGATTGAAAGAGAGATCAAGAGACTGTAAATCCATTTCTAAACCACCACCCGAGACAACTTCACCTTTTTTCAGACCACGAAACAAGTTTCTCGATAGGTTGAGAGATTTTAGTTTTGAACAATGACCCAAGCTCGAAATATCTGAAATCAAACCAGTCAAGTGGTTTCCTGATAGATCTAAGTTTCTTAATGAATCACCACAATGAGAAGGAGAAATGGAAGAGAGATTTCCATTTATGTTTGTGAATCTCAAAGATAAGCTTTCTAACTTCTTTAAACTCATTAACAATGAAGAAACAAGATTGAAATCAATTCTTAAAGGTAAATAACTAAGATCAATAGATGAAATACGAGATTGTTTACATGAAACTCCATTGAAGTAACAAGGATCTTGATTTTGTTGCCAGTTATGAAGAACACTTGAATTTGTAAGTTTACTTTTGAAAGAAAGTAACTTTTGAGCTTCTTCTCCATTAATGGGTTGTGGTGAGCTTTTCCCAAGGAGATAAGTGAAATAGATCAATGGGTATAAGAAGATAATCTTTTTCAGTAACTCCATTGATTCAGGCCAAAACTACTGAAACAGAACCCTTTCTTTTTGAAGATTGAAAGAGAGAGAGAGAGAGAAGATTGGGTGTCTTTATGGGGAACAGAGAGAGAGTGAGAGTGAGTGGGATGGCGGGAAACGGCTGTTTCTCACATGCAATGCTTGAAAAAAAAAACAATAAAAACGTGGGTTGACTTGATATATTTTATACCCCAATCTAGAGTTTATAATACCTTTTGGTGTAACGGCACCCCTCTTAATCCCATGAGGTCGTAAGATCCAGTCTCGGTAGAAGTAGTTTGCCATTAAGATTCATGTAATTTAGGCAACGGGAGTGCTACATGTACAAAGTTGATCAAATTTTTTCAAAGATTGACTTTGATCGGGACCGTTCACTTAACATTTTGTCAAGAATCTTGTCAAAAATTCTTTGTACATTTAGCATTTCCCTTTAGGCAATATATCAAGTTAATACTGTAATAATTTTGTCGCGCTTTAAGCCTCTTTCATGTTGTTGGGCTTTAGACTTCTTTCATTATGGTTTAAATTAGGCGGTTATCGTGCTCATCACATCTTCATGATGTATCAATCAATGCCTTGTAACGACTAACGTAGATCGTAGTCGATTTCTCAATTATACTATATTTTAAAATAAAGCCCACAAACATTACTGATATACACCTTAACAAAGAAGATGAAGTGCACGTGTCCCCAGGAGTGCCGCCGACCCGTCTCTCTCTCTCTCACATATTCAACGCCACCACAATCATCACCGGCCAGTGGCCACCACCATCTCTTTTCACTCCCATCTCCAGTCCACTCACTCTCTCTCTTCTCTATGGTAACAATAGAAGATCCACAACCCCCATTGGCGGTTTCACCTGAAACTCTCGACGAGGGTTACCCCCTTTATACCAGATGAAGGGCAACCGACGACACATATTAATATACTAACATAAAAGAGGACTCTTTTAAAAGCTGCAATTTTACATTTCAAAATGGATAAGATATTCATTTTGAAACTCTTTTCTAACTCGGCCCGACTCGGACTCGGCCCTTCGCCGAACCGAGTCTGAGTTTAACAGCTTAGCCTGTTCCTCTATCATCGACAAAAATGACGAGAGATAGATGAGTAGAGAGGAGAGAGAAATGAGAGATGAAAAACTGGAGAGAGATGGTGCATGGTGGTGGTGGTTGGTGAAGAAGAATATGAAGATGAATGCGCGGGTTTAACTATTGACTTGGTCCCCAATTATGGGCATGGTAAAAACCCTCCGTGCCTATATACTTCCCCCTACCAATATATGGTTTTATGCAGAAGTGTGTTCATTTTCACCAGTTCCACGGAAGTAATTCCTTTGTGGAGCATAGAAGCATATTCTACAGAAGTGTATGGAGAACTGTCTTTTCTCAGTCTCCCCGGGAAACCATATTGCAATAAAATAACAGAAAGTTAGCTTATTTCTTTAAAACTGACCCGTTTCCATGGAAATGAACCAAACACAACCTTAGAGATAGCCATAGTCTTAATCCTGAAGAGCAGAGGTGTTTGTATTACGTCGACGAACTCCAACACTCCAGAAATGCCTCAAATCACAGCGGTTCCTGCACAACAATAAGAGCTTAGATCTTATATACGAAATTCTTGTTGACCGACTCAAACTTATAAGTAAAGATTACAAGTACAAAAGACTACCCAAACAAAACACGGACCCCTCCTGCCTCACCCACATCAAAATCAGCTAATTTTCTTTTCAGTAGCACATTTTGATCCATGATTTAGGCATGTTTGTTCGGGTTGACATGATAAATGATCTTATGAGAAAGTAAAACTCTATCTCTCTACCTTAAAGAAATCTACGAAAAAATTTGAAGTGTAAACTATTTTAGTATAACCCCTGCATTAATTTTATTCAAGAAAAGATGGAACAAAGAGATACTTAAATAGAATATATAAGTTCGGAATGAATGAAAACAACAGAATCTAGGTTCTCGTAATTTTACCTGTTTAATGGAACTTCAGAGAAATGAAAAACATCTTTTTACCTGATCTTTTAAGGTTCCAAGTTATCTGTTCAGCTTTATGTCGATAACACAAGACACAACCTGGAAATACTTGCCATCTTTATAGTTCATCTTCCTGCTCAGAAACAAAAGCGGGATTTTGAACTGATGAACAAGATGACAAGTATGCGAATCATGACTGTTAACTTTCGCATATAAAATTAGTCTTCAAGATTTCATTCTTGAACCTGATTTGGTCTCAGAGATTAGACTCTTACACCAAGAGTTGTTCAATTAGTTAATAAATGCACTGCTTCGTTAAAAAACATTAGTGCAGGACCTGCAGGTGAATTATCTGTCTTGGAGATGTAGAATCTCATGGTTATCTTTGTAAGTGCAGATGAAACAAATCAGGCGATAATTCCGAAGGGTGGAAACAAACACGAAATCTCTTGGGCTTCAACACGTTACGTAGAAAATGCAAAAGAGATAAATGAAAAGTTTATCATTCATTTCTTGACATGTTTGATGGTAAATTGGAGTACAGAAAGCACCTCACTTTTTATTTGATATTGCATTATACATTTATGCTCTCCGATAAATAATCAATAATGGTTAAACTATGTGTGTGGAAGTAATTTAATGTAATATCTCACATGGCCTTAGACTTCAAAACCTGGTCTACAAGTGGCGGGTTTACTTCATTAATTGCTGAGGCAATTTTGAATCGGAAATTCTGCATGAATCCATCGGAAAACAAACCCCTGAACCTGATCAGTTAGTCATATTGTACCTGAGCAATCCTTCAGAGATGGATATTAGAACCAGCAACGACTCTATTCTATGGGGTTCGGATGATAGTGTTCCTCATCAACCGAGAGACCCCAGAACTTCGGCTGAAGAATCCATGTGACTATGTGAGCTCAGTAGAACAAGACCAAGTGCCCAATCAGGTGTCCGATGGAGAAAACATTGCAATGGCCAGCAGGCCATTAAATCTCCTGTACAGATCTCAAAAGGAAATAGATAGTACAACAGGAAGATACTATACATGCCCGATCACCAATTTATCTCCTTCAATTACCTCAAAACTCGGCAAAATAGATCCCAATTAAGTGGTTGATAGCTTATACATCTGCAAGTTACCAATAATCCCCACATGAACATTTACCATCAATGAAATGATGAAACCGATTTGAATCACGCAATACTATTTGCCGCCCTACGATCTTAGATATGTACGTAAATGCAGAATGACAATCACCGCAAACGCGGAGATTTTTTATGATCCGAATGGGCAATCTTGATGTATGTATTAAAGCAAAAGCAACTGCAAGCTTCTCACTGTGATAATTTAGTATTTCTTCCTTACTTTCCACTTCAAGATCATATAAAGCAAATTTTGTCTGAGGTATATAACCATCATCCTTCATTTTTTTGTTTAATTCTCTTAGCTTTGAGTAGATCTCTTCTGTATTTGGATGAGACTTATCGCCTGCTACAAAGACATGAACAACATTTTTCATTGTCACCCAACTACACCCGGCTTCCTTTCTCACTGCTGCCTCTTTCATCAAGGATCGAGCTCTCGCTACATCGTCCCATCTGCCTCCAGAAGCATACAAGTTAGAAAGAAGCACATAATTTACGGCATTTTGAGGCTCCAACTCGAGAAGCTTCTCTGCTGCTTGTCTTCCCAAATCTGTTTTACGACCATTAGCTCGACAACAAGCTCCTAAAACTGTCCTCCATAATAAAACATTAGGGTTCATAGGCATTGTTCTAATGAAGTCTTCTACTTTATCAAGCTCGCCAGCTCTTCCAAGTAGATCAACCATGCATGAATAATGTTCCATCCTTGGAGTTAATCCATATTCTTTGCTCATTGATTCGAAATGCTTAAATCCTTGTTCAACTAAACCGACGTGACTACAAGCCGATAAGACCCCAACAAAGGTGACGTGATCCGGTTTTTGACCCATCTGCAGCATTTCCATAAACACATCTAGTGCTTTTTGCCCATGTCCATTTCGAGCATAACCTGATATCATTGAATTCCACGAGAACTCGTTTTTCAGGGGCATCGAATGAAAGACCCGTAGGGCATAATCTACTCTTCCATTTTTCGAGTACATATCCACAAGTGCACTTCCAACTACAATATCAGATTCCAAACAAACCCTAATTCCATGACCATGAATCTCCATTCCTCTCTGTAGTGCTGCAACAGAGGCACATGCACTGAGAACTGTAGCAAATGTGAAGCAATCCACTCTCTGACCCTTTTGCATCATAAACCAGACTAAATCCATGGCCTTGGGGATGTGACCGTTCTGGATATAACCAGCAACCATGGAGTTCCATGATACATCATCGCTCCTTTCAGTCATTTTAGCAAATATTTTTTCACAGTTTTCCATTTCTCCACACTTTCCATAACAATAAATAAGTGCATTTTCAACAGCAATGTCGTCCATAACATTATGTTTTACCGCTACAACATGAACTTGTTGAGCTAATTCAAGAACTGAAAGCGATGAAACAGCAGCAAGAACATTTAAAAATGTAACTTTGTTCACATTCCATCCATTACGCATCATATCTAAGAAACACTCTATAGCTTTTAAACTGGATGCCTCTGAACCAGCTAATGCCCCAATCATAGCATTCCACGAAACACTATCGAGCTTTGGCATCAGAGCAAACACTTTTTGGCATTCAGAGAGATACCCAGATTCTGCATATAGTGAAAGGAGTGAATTTGAAACAGAAACATCCAAATCAAGACTGAATTTGACCCCTTCACAATGAAGTTGTGCTCCGAGGGTAGTACACCCCAAGCTTGCACATGAACTTAGAGTGCTGATTAACGCAAACTTTGAAGGTGCAAAATCTTTTCTCATTTTATAGAAACTCATTAATGCTTCTTCAAAGCAGCCATTCTGATCAAGACCAGATATTATCGAGTTCCATGAAACCAAATCTTTTACATGCATGAGCTTAAAAACTTCGCGAGCATAATTAATTGCATTACACTTTGCATACATGTTAACTAGTCCATTTGAAATTGCGACATTCAAGTCGATCAGAGAGTTCCTGAGCACAAATCCATGAACCTCCCTACCTTTTCTCCTTCCTTCATCCAGAACTGAAAACTCTGCACAAGCACTTAGAAGAACCACATAAGAATCACAGTTTACCGCAACTGAATCCCTTGTTTCTACAAAAACCTTTGCAGCATCTTCTCCTTTCTTTTGCTTAATCAACCCAACCATCAAACCATTCAAAGAAACAGCATTTCTATATCTCATCTGTTCAAATATCTTCTTAGCATTGTCGAGTAAACCAGACCTTGTAAACCCACTAACTAAAGCACTTCCAACATACAGATCACTTAAGAACCCAGACTTCAAAATTTGGGGGAAAACCTGATCAAGCAAACACAGACCAGAACCACTTGAAGAAGAATAAGTGGCAGTTATCAAACTGCCAAAAGTATACTCGTTTGGTTTATATAGGAAGCCAGAACCCGATCTTTTCATTTCTATAAAATGATAAAAAGCAGAAAAAACATCTCCATTTTTAGAACACACTGAAATAATTGAATTCCAAGCTATCGAATTTTTCATAGTTATGCCATCAAACACTCGACAAGCATCAAAGGTTGGATTCATACTACAACAACCATACATAGAAATCAGCACATTACAAACTACAGCATCAAATGAATATTGAGTTTTAGAAATCAAACCATGAACTTGCATCCCGAAACTAAGTTTTTCAGGACCAGAATCCTGGCAAGCGCGAAGAACAGCAGCAAATGAATAATGGGTCGGCGTAAAACCAAGGCAAACCATGGAGCAGAAAAGTGAACATGCCCGATCGGGCAAGTCCTGTTTGTTACATCCAGACATGATACAATTCCATGTTGCTGCATTTTTTTCAGGCATTCTGTCAAACACTTTCTGAGAAGATTCCATATCACCACTTCGAGCATAAATATTGATAAGGGTATTAGATAATACTAAATTATCACATAATCCATTCTTAATAATTTGCAAGTGAAATTGTTTGGCATCTTCAGAGTTGGAACTACTCTCGTACTGCCTCATGAGATTCTCGTAAGTTGCAAAACTTGACTGGAAGCCACTAACCACAGTTTCTATTTGATTGAAATTAGGGTTTTGGTTTTGAGTATCATCTCGACATTTCTTGTACTCGTCTATGAGATTCTGCAACCAAATCAGAGAAGTGGAAGAAGATGGGACTTTTAAATGCAGATTAGGGTTTCTATGATCCAATAACTGAACTACTGACTCGGTGCAGGTGCTGAAATTAGGGTTTAAGCTGTACAGAGCATTCTGCACAACCTGGAAATACCTACCACTTCTGAAGTTCTTCCTGTTCAGAAACCAAACTGGAATTTTGAACTGAAGAGGATTCGCAACGATAACCATGAACTCTCCAGCTCTGTGGAAAACAAATTCCCAGCCCAAATCCCCTAATGATTTTAGAAAAATACAACGCTAATTAACTAATTAAACAAACCCTTTCAAATAAAAACCTAATCTTTGAGACCAAAATAGCTAATATAAACCTAATCTCATGACCCAAATTGTGAAAGATTTCAAAATGTTTACTGCAACAAGCAAAATTGAGTTTAAGCTTTATCAAACCTATCTCTTGTTAATGTCAGACATTGATTTTCTTCTTGGTGATGTTGGAAATTCTCCTTCCAGTACCATTAATGAAATCTTACTGGAAAAGAATCTCCCTGTTTCAATTCTCTGGTAAGAAAAGTTCCAAATATCCATTATTGCAGGTTTTCTCTCTCTCTCTCTAAACCCTAAAAAAAAGAATTGGGTATTTCATCATCATTATCACCTTCTGTTTCTCAATGGTGGAAAACAATTGAACTACCCAAACAAATTTCAGATGAGAATCTCTCTGTAGCTAAAACCCTAACAAAACCACACTTTCTAGTCAAGAGGGGGTTTTCAATATTTGTCATTAAAAAGGTTATTTTGGTCGGACGTGAAAAAACTTAACTTACTTTTAACGAAACCTGTTAGTTTGGGGGGTATAATCGCATATGAAATTATTTTAGGATGGTAAGTACAAATATATTTATGCTTGTAATTTAGGGCTTTAATCCCCATAAACCTAATCAACCGCGCCGTCTTCTCCAAATTCATCTGAGCTCCTCTCTAGGGTTTTTCACTCTTAGGGTTTAGTGCACAGAGAAACTTCAATGGCGAAACAGAAGAATCAGACTGATTCTAACACTAAGAAGAAGAATAAGAAGAAGATCACCTCCAAGAAGCTCCTCTCGGGTCCAAACACGATAGCCATGAAATCAAAATCTCCATTAGAAAACCCTTTTGAAACAATCTGGACTCGCAGAAAGTTTGATGTTGTTGGAAAGAAACGCAAAGGGGAAGAAAAGCGTATTGGTATGTCTCGTGAAGTCGCCATTAAGAAGGTAACTACTCTCTCTCTCTCTCCCACTCTGAAAACCCTAAACTAAAGTTGAATTTTGAGCTGGAATTTTCAACTGTTTACACTAAATATTAGTAGATAATAATAAAAGATCTAACTTTTCTGGAGTAAACTGAATACCCTTTTTAACTTTTATCCGAATAAGGTTTGATTGAATTTCTGAGTTTCTTGAGTTGATATTGAACATTTATTTCTTAATTTACACAGAGAGAAGGCTTACGGCGGGATTTCCATCAAAATGTCAAGTCCTCTACATTTGTTGACAAGAGAATTGGAGAAAAAAATGATGAACTTGGAGAGTTCGACAAAGGCATTATACGTTTCCAGCGTGAACGCCAGGTTCGATTATTAGTTATACTCATGTTCTAGATGTTAGTATAATTTGATGAAAATGCTCCTAGAATCTATGTCTCGTAAGCTTTTATTTGGGACCTAGTTTTGAGATTCAATGGTGATAGTCTCCGCCATTCCAAACGGGAAAAAAGATGAACAGCCGCGATTTCGGGCTTTTCGAGAGAGAAAATGCAACTGAGAGAGGGGGAGAGTTGTCCCTCAAAATCGCGTCTGTTCATTTTGTTTCATGTTCGGTCAGCCTTGATTTTTCGGCCCCGTATCAGTTTTGTTTGAGATTGAAATTTAATGAAGTTGAGGTTCTAATGAAGTTAGATATTAAAACTCATCTGTCACTCCTTGTAATTTTTTCAGTTGAAATTGAAGAAGCAAAGCAAATTTAATTTGTCTGATGGAGAAGATGACGATGAAACCCTTGGTGGTGGTTCTTTTGCAGAAAGGGATGACTTTGAGGATGACATGTTAGCATATGATGATCCTGATGGAGATGAGACAAAAAGTATGTACTTTATTCATGAAATTTCTAGCTGCCAGCTACTTCCATGAAAGGAACAAACACAAGCTTCTTATATTTCTTCCAGTTCTTATTATCTTCTTTCTCTCACCTTCTCTCTCTCCCAAGAAATATTAATTATCTGGAGAATCTTTTTTTTAATTTGAAAAGAGTGAGCTTGAACCTAGTTCACCGAACTCAGCTCGAAGCCGGCATATTAGGTGTTTGAGTTACTTGTCCGACTACTTAGATGCTGTACCATGTATCTACATTGATACTCAAAATTATGTGTTGTTTCTTAAAAATAGACACGGTTCATTTCTTACGCTCAAGTTAGGTTTAATTAAATAAGGTTTGTTTTGTGTACAGAGAATAAGCCACTCAGAGCTCATAGACCACAAAATCCGTTGGAATCTGGGTCGACAGAGAGAGACGAAAATGTAAGATCCTCTTTCTGTCAGTTTAAACTACTGAGTGTGTTATTTTATCTTTATCACTATGCATTGATAGTTATAGCTTTCTGCCCCTGCTAGAAAGTGGGTTGCGAAGTTTTACATGATTCAAAGTTGCTGCATTTATCCAATGTTTGAAAAAATAGACAAGGCGTACACCTCGAGCTGCGCCTCGAGGCGAGGCGGTCTTGATGCGCCTCTAGGTGTACGTATTTTAGGCCATGTAAAAAACGGGCGTATTTGAGGCTAAGGACTTGTTATGCTATGGTAGTAAACTTTTCACTGTTATTTTTGAGTTGTTTGGCCACACTTTAGACTTTATACTATGGTAGTAAAGTAGAAAACTTATTATACTATGGTTTTACATAATTGATGTCATTGTCTTTAGCAAATTTTTTTTTTTCGTATTCTATGCATTGAGGCGCGCCTCGAGGCACCACCTCGCCTTGTGAGAGTAAACCGCCTTGAGGTGTAAAAACGTATTTTAAAACCTTGCATTTATGATTTATCCACTCTTTTTGAATTTTTTTCCCTGTGATTTACTCATCTAGCATAACAGGTAATTTGACTGATTTTATGGGAGGATATCATTTTATAGCTACGGTAGTAGAAGTAACCAAGACTTTTAGAAGTTTATACTAACATAGTAATGTAACTGGAAAATGGAAATTATTAGTTTTGCAATTCATGGAGGATTTTGACTGACAAATTGCATCTTTTGTGATACTGCAGAAACAAAAGACCAAGAAAGAAGTAATGGAGGAAATAATATCAAAGAGCAAACATTTTAAGGTACTGGATCATTTCAGATGAATAACGTTCCTATATGTTGACTTCACTGCTGATTTTCCTTACTTTTTGTCCCATGCAGGAACTAAAAGCCAAGGATAAAGAAGAAAACGAACAATTGATGGAAGAACTAGATCAAAACTTTGCATCCCTGGTGGAATCTAAAGCTTTGTTGTCAATGACTCAGCCAGGAAAAATGAATGCTTTGAAGGCCCTATTGAACAAGGGCAAGTCAAATGAGTCAGTGAAGGAAGATGCGTTATCTGCTCCTACAAAGAGAGAGCGTGATATGCAGGTATGCCATTATTTAGTTGAGCATTTCTTTCGTTCCATTCTTTTTATTAATATGCAGTACACTTTTAACATATTGTTTGTAGTATATATGTTTGATTTGCTTTTTCTTCGACTACAATCTAAATATGTAAAACAGGGATAAGATGAATAGAATACCTTAAGTTTCTGTTTAACTTTACATATATTTTTGGGTTACAATGGCTATCATAGTGAAGGGTATCTTATATTCTTCACTGAAGTCCATCTTCTTCGGATTTCTATCTATAGTGGCGTGTGAAATACTTGAGAACTCCTCATAATGGGTTATTATCTAAATATCTTGTTCCTCCCTTCCTCGATGACCCTTCTACCACAAGAGAGTCTAGTTTGTTGGTTTCTTTTACCATGGTTTAAATTTTCAACTATCTAGCTTTCCGCAAATGAACAAATCCTCGTCTGGAGCAAGAGCTATGATCATTTATCTCTTCATTGTGAATTTCCTTATTGTAGTTGGAACTTTATTGCAGCCTCCTTCAAGTTGCATTAGTGCATTCCAGGCAAAATAACCCAGATTTGACTGTGTGGCAAAAAAAGACTTAAGACTCCCTTAAAGAGAGAAAACTATGTATGAAGTTTCACATGCCATTCTATTTGTCTTTTAAAAAACCGTCAGCATTCCATTCTACGAACTAGGTGTTGCTATTTTGAAGCTCAAAAGGACCAATCCTTCTGGAGTTGAGGCGAGATTGAGCTGTGCATTTTAACTTTACCAATTTTGTTTTTGGTCAGGAGTCTGATTAAGTTCATTCTGGAACCCTTGTAGTTCTCTTCTTTGCTGTTAGTTCTTTCCTTGCTCTTAGTTCTTTATGTAGTTAGGGATCTTCTATGTCTTTCACATACTTGCTCTTTCTAACAAAAAGTTTATGCATTTCCTCAATAAAGTTCTCACCTATCTTGCGGATACTTACCACCACGCCACCCTTGATCTTCCTCAACATTTATGCTATCATGTGTCTTTTGATACTTATCGAAGTGTTTTTTTTTGAATATCTTGATTTCGTAACTATTTGAATGTGCGGCTAGGATGAGATTTTTACCTTAGTTATACCTGCTTAATTTTGAGTGACTGCTGTTCATATAAATTTAAAGACATCTTCTCATTCTTTTAGGATCAACCTGATGCTTATGACAAGCTTGTTAAAGAGATGGTATTGGATATGCGTGCTCGCCCATCAGACCGGACAAAGACCCCTGAAGAGATAGCCCAGGAGGAGAGAGAACGGCTTGAAGAACTGGAGGTACTTTCAATTTCATAGGTCAAGAAAATGGTTTTGTCCATCATTTATGTATTTCATCATTTCGTGTCACGAGTTTCATTGTATTGAAGCAATATTACTTGACATCTTAAATTCATTTGTCACATCTTTTATTCTTACCATCAAATGTTTGTAGGAGGAACGCCAAAAAAGGATGCTCGAGGGTGATGATTCTGGTGATGAAGGCAGTGATGGCCGCGGAGGTTCGAATAAAGTCTCCTCCCAAAAAGTAAAATCTATTTCTGGGGATGATCTTGGAGATTCCTTTTCTCTTGTTGAAGAGGCGGGAAATAGAAAGGGTTGGGTTGATGAAATACTTGAAAGAGAAGGCCACAACATTTCGGAGGAAGGTGGTAGTGCATCTTCCGAGGAATCAGATGGAGATGAAGAAGATGATGTTGAAAGTGATCAAGAAGATGGAGAAGAAGATAACAATAGAACTGCTAAAGCAGTATCCTTGAAGGACTGGGAGCAAAGTGATGATGACACTGTTAGTTCAAATTCAGAAGAAATAGAAGAGGATTCTGAAGGAGACGAATCTGAAGGCAATGACGCCCTAGACACCAAACAAAAAACTAATATCCAGACAAAAGAAACTTCAGCTGGTAAGCAAACAAAATCAAAGCAGCTGCCAACCAAAAAAGAGACCCTTCCGTTTGTAATTGAAGCGCCAAACAGTCTGGAAGAATTTTGTGCTTTGCTGGAAAACCGATCTGGTGAGGAAATTATTGAAGCGATTAACAGAATTCGAGCATGCAATGCAGTTCGTCTTGCTTCAGAAAACCGAAAGAAAATGCAGGTATGTTGCTCATAGAGAAGGCTTAACAGGAGTTTTGGTGTTGTCACTTATATGGACCAAGTTGTAGTTAACAGACATGAATTAGCAAACATGAGCGAAGGATGTGAAAGTTTGTGGTTTCAACATGGCTGCATATATTCACAGTTCCACACCCTCTTTCGCCAACTTCACATGGGCTACCTACAAATTGGTTGATATGCTGGACCTTAATAATTTCCATCCAGCGAAAAAGTATAAAATATCCATAGAATATTTTGTCTCTGCAACATGCTAAATATGCTCAATTGCTCATACCACTTCAATTAAGTTGCGTGGTTTTGATGTGATCTTGTATACTATTTACCGAGGTGTATTACTTTGTGGTTCGGATAACTTGTTTCCTGGCAGTTAGAAATCGCCGTTTGCTCATTACTTATTCTTTTACGTTGGCTCACAGATACCAGTGTGATATACCATAGAGTTTGTTCATCTTTTCAGGTCTTTTACGGCATACTGCTTCAGTATTTTGCAGTCTTGGCTACTAAAAACCCTCTGAACTTCAACCTATTGAATTTATTGGTCAAGCCACTGGTGGACATGAGCGCGGACACCCCATTTTTCGCAGCAATTTGTGCTCGCGAACGTATAATGCGTATTCGCAACCAGTTCTGTGAGGATATTAAACATCCAGGTTCGTTATGAGATTTAAAAGTCACATTATATGAGCAAGAGTCGTCAAGTTTTTCGTATAATGAATGAACATCGTTCAATTCTTGCAGAGAAAAGCTGCTGGCCTTCCCTGAAGACATTGTTTCTGTTGAGGCTGTGGTCAATCATATTTCCATGTTCTGACTTCCGTCATGCTGTCATGACACCAGTAATCTTGTTAATGTGCGAGTATCTGATGCGGTGCCCAATAACATCAGGTCGTGATATTGCAATTGGATCATTTTTATGCTCTATGGTTCTCTCGGTATGTGCATTTTAGAGGTTGATTTGTTTTTTTTCCAGTTCCAGCGCTTATGTATGAAATGCATAAAGTCTAGTTTTGTTATTACTTGAACCAGGGTGCAATATTAGAGTCCTTTTCTATGGTTCTACTGTGATGCCACCTGCATGTATGCCTTCATTCGCATGATTTTAGATGTGCATCTCAGTATCTTTATTTTTCTTTGGGTATTTTTGTTGAATTGCCGTCAAGCTTTCGATTATTCGGCAACCATACATTTTTCTCTCACTGTCACATATCTAAGATCATTGGGTGACAAATAGTATTGCGTGGCAAGTTCCATCCTTTAACATGCCTTGTGAAAAGCTTTAACCATCGAAGTGTTCTATATTTTACCCTAATATATAGGGAACTAGCTGTGACCATTTAGTAACATTCTTTCATGTGAGGGTTTGTTAAAGCGTCTTGGAACGGTCCATTTAAAGTTTTTCCTAACCAATTGGACTTCAATTTCATTCAGTGTGCTCTTGTGTCATTAGAAAGACCATCAGTACCCAAAGGCCCTTATCTGTTGCTTAGCTTTCATGATCGTTATGAATTGGGGAAAGGAAAAAATAAAATGAAAAAAGGATATAGGGGTAATATACTGGTCCTTCCCTGTATAACCCACCCTTCATCTTCTATTTTGATTATTTATGACCACAGTTATTATGCTTGCTTCTTTTTTTGGTCTAGACTTGGTAAATCAAGTTGCAGTTATATATGTTTGACTGTACCCATCTTTTGTTTGACCCCTTTGGTCTATTACATTTACAGTTAGACTAGTTAGTCATCAAGTTGTCAGAAAATGTAAAATTGAAATCGTTCTTTCTGTCACAAGGCAGTTTGCTCCGAAAAATTGAAGAGCCGCCGCATGTTTAAAAAGCCTATATTAATTTTCTTAGAAGAAAAAACTGAAGCCACATTTATAAACAATGATATCATAACGTAGTCCTGTAACTCCTTTTCACTTTGCTTCAATAATATTAAGTCTTAGCGTTTGCGAAGCATAAAATTATAATTCAGTTACTTCTTATGTTGCATAGACTTCACTTTAGGTCCGTCCTCCTTAAGGCGAAAACAGTCTGAATTTCCTTGAGGCGTGCCTCGGGGTGAACACATTTACCAAAATTTAAAACATGACAATTGCCATGTTTCTTCATGTTTAATAGTGCTACTTGCTAAGTTTTCAAGCTGAACCGTCTCTCAAATTATACTTTGTTTTACAGGTCTCCAAACATTCTCAGAAGTTCTGTCCAGAGGCCTTAATATTTATTCGATCTGTTCTAACGTCAGCGTTGAAGACAGAAAAAAGTTTGCCTGATTATTTGCAGGTAGAATTTTTAGCTGAAGGAGTTCTTAATTCTTAGTTAATGATGTTGATTTCTTTGTTACTTGAGCTCTTCACTCTTTTGAAGCAAACTAAAAGCACGTGAAT
>BEHA01050182.1:185736-222848 GCA_002897215.1 Eschscholzia californica subsp. californica
ATTTTTCGATAGTTTCTCAAGTAATCTCTTTTTCCTTAAATCCTCTGTTTCTTGGCTTAACCTTTTCGATCGCCATTAATAACTTATGCTCGACATACAACGTCATCTTCTTGCTCCGTCATTTTTGTTTTAACTCGCATCCACACAATAATACTCTTAGACTCTCTACTAGGATGTCAACATTCAGAGATTAATTTCCGTTTGTTCGAATTCTAAACTAATTTCTGGTTTTCTTCTTGTTTCTAGGTTTACCAGAGCTTCCCGATGAAAAGAGGTGGGGGAAAAGGCAGGAGCTCCAATGCTGCTTCAAATTTTGGTACCAGTTATGAAGCCATTGGCCTGAAAAGGGAGAAGCTTCAACTTTTTTTTTGATGAAGGGAGAAGCTTCAACTTGAGGGTCAAGTCATATGCTTACTGTTGTGTGACAATTTCTTTAGTCTCTTTTATATTAAGTCATTAGCTTAAATTAGTAATTTATCGACAAAAGTGTAAACCTACATTCCTGCTCAGAATAATGACACATTTTCAGGTTATAAGATTTTGCTTTTCATAATAGGCGATAAAAACACGACAATACAAAAGAGTTTTGAAGAACTTGAATCTAGTCCGAAGAAAAAATAACCTGACTTAATTCATAGAACTTGGTATATATTTATTCACCGACAAACTGAAGGAAAAGTACACCTTTACTTTATTCTCGTGTTCTAAGCACATAAACTGTCTGTGCGCGCGCGGGTGTATACCAGTGTTCACCCATAAACTGGCGTTGGGGCCGGTGCTGCAGCAACATGATTAACACACTCATTCCACACTTGAGAACCTTTTTTATACAATAAAACCTCATCAAATGATGGTTCAATTATAGTATAAGCTTTTATAATCCCATAAAAACACTCTTTTCCCATCTTGTCTAAGTCTTTGCAACATGAACTCATGTTGCTATATTTCTTAACATCCATTAGGAACACAAATGGTGATATACATCCATAATCAGATTCATCGACATTAGATGTGCAATTTTGTAAATAATGAGAAAATTCCGGTCCGAGCTCTTTTTCGAAACCTGATATCGAGGGAGCCGGTGCTGTTGCTGCATCAGTGTGATCCGGTGGTGCTTTTGCTGCATCAGTGTGAACTGGTTGTCCAGTTCCGGTCGAAACCATCAATGTTGCACAAACTAGTAAGACTATTAACTTCATCATGATTACTTCAATGGTGAAGGTTGGACTTAATTTGGTGATCAATTAGGAGGATATATAGACATTTATATATAGAGAGATGGTAAATGTTCATAACGATTGTGGAGTTTTATCATGTGATTGGTTCATTGGTGGGAATTTCACTTCATCTTTTAAAGGTTCAAATTTCATTCTCATGAGATGTCCTGAGGGAAATAAATGTCATAAATTAGGTTGGTTTTGCCTAATCACTTGGAGTGCCATAGTAGTATTTTTTGCCCCCCCTTAAATAGTGTTATACATATATTAGAATGAGCTAGATTGATGTGTATTCAGACATGAATTGATGTATATTTTTATATGTTTAAATTTATCTCATCTTCTTTCGGAAATGGAACTAGTTCCCTCTCGAATTAAGATTATTTTATGATTGAAAAACTCATGAACCTAAGACAAAGATTTGTTTTAAGATCTAACTCCCCCAATGAACCAAATTGATTTTGTATTTTATGAACTTAACATACATTGGTGTATAGCCTTCTCCTCTAGAATTTTTGGAAGGAAGGAAATAATTGTGTTTAAAAGCGAATTTAGCTTTCAAGTTGGCCAACATTTCGGCTTGGTTTCATTCAGATTTGTTGTTACCTTCGCTCTTCACGACCAATAACACTCTTATTTGTAAATCTCTACACCTTCACGATCAAGAACACTCCTATTCGTACATCTCTACACCGTTCTTTTCACTTTTATGTATCGAGAATGTAATGTTGAATTATCTTCATATTTTTCTTTCTTCCACTTCTATCATGTAACATTTCAGGAACTTAATATGCCCATTGTACATCTTTACTTTTTGAAAACTCTTTCTTTAGTGAGAACATCTAAAGAAGTTTACTCTCCGTTGTAGAAAATAAAATAAAACCAAATATTGTTTTGATATAACCGGAAACAAGGGCATACACCATGAACATTTTTGGGACAAGCAATGATAAGAAAAAACATCAAATAATATTTTTACCCTAGTGAAATCAACCGTTCTTACTTCTAGGGTATCTTTTTCTCTCTTGATGAAATTTCCCACTCTCTTTTAGTTTGGTAGTTGGTGTTCTCTTTTCAACCGGTAAAGGACCGAAAATGCAAAAAGGTTTCGTGGTGTAGTTGGTTATCACGTCAGTCTAACACACTGAAGGTCTCCGGTTCGAGTCCGGGCGAAGCCATGTTTTTGCCCTAGTTGGTTTTGATGACTTTCTACTCAAAGTGGAGAGGACTTTGCCGTCATTTAAATCCTTTAGAGAGAGAAAGAGAGAAGAAATGGAGATTAGTGAGAGAAAGTGATCAAATCCATCATTATAGAGAGAGAAATTGAGAGAGCTCTTGAGCTGAGTTCTATTAATGGAATGGAATTCTTTTCATCTTCTCCATCACTTCTCATACTCTTCTTCTTCTTCTTCTTCTTCTTCATCTTATCATTCTTAGATCTTGCTATTGCCAGAGGTGGTGAACAACAAGAACAACCCTTCAATCTCTCAGGTGCTTCTCTCTCTCTCTCTCTACAAATTCATCTGATTTTTCATTTCCACTATTTTGGGTTGTTAGCTGATTCAATCAAAATTTTAATCAAATTTTGATTCAGTCAATGTGTTTTGGAAAAGGGTTTTTAGTTTGAGTTTCAAACAAAGATTTGATAGTGTCATTGCTTCAACTGGTTTAACAGATCATTACCATGGATTCTTCACACGACGCTTGTTTGATAAGAAAGAGAAAGACTTACACCCCAAGTTCTTAGAGATCCCTGAAACTAAACAACCCAGGTTCTTACCCAAATCTCTCTCTCTCTCTCTCTAGATTTGGAAGTAAGACCTATTTCTAATGGTTAGGGTTCATTACAGTGTTGATATAGCTACTGGGTACATGACAAATTCTGAACTTGAGAAAGCCATAAAGAAATTTGGACAAAGATGTAGTAGCATTTCAAGGATTTATAGGTGATTTTAATCAAAGTTTACTTCTTTTTCTTGTTTTGTTTCTATTGAAATAAGTGGAGTGTAATTTTGGATAGTTAGTTAGCTAACTTGTCATTTGTTTCTCTCTTTGAGGGATTCTTGGATTTATGATCAGTATTGGAAAGAGTGTAAATGGAGTTAAATTGGTAAAGATTTCATCTATTTCTTAATGTTTATTAATCACAATGCAATTAAGAATGAAATCTGTGAGCTAAATGTTCTTGTTCAATTTGTTCTAATGAATTTTGGTTCGTTTCATGTAGTGGGTAATGGAAATTTCCGACAACCCGGGGATAGAAGAACCTGAACCTGCATTTAAGGTGAATATGTAGATTTCATATATCGTAAATCACTAGAGCTTACTATCCTTCACTTATACAGAAAGAAAGTAGATGTCTAGTATATATTTACCAACAAAGGAGATATAAAAGGAAAATGAAACACGAAAACACGAAAACGAGTTTAGAGCGAGTTTGTCGTATGGTGATAATGAAACACATTTCATATCTTTCTTTGTTTGAGGCAAGTTATTGGGTTTCTTTTTTCCTTTAAATTTATCTCCTTGTGCAAAACTTCTTTCAGTACATTGGAAATGTGCATGGTGATGAACCTGTTGGACGTGAACTACTGATGCTCCTAGCGAATTGGTTGTGTGACAATTACATGAAGGACCCATTGGTAACACCCTTGTACTTCCCTTGTAAAATGTGGCCTTGATATATAACTTTTATTCTTGAAATTAGATCATCTTTTTTCGAGAAATTTTGAGTTCTTTTGGCTTTAGATCAATTTCATGTAAAACTTATTTTTGACTTCCTTACAATCAACCTGAGTCTCACACGAGAACTAAGGTACTCCACTAATCAAAAATATAATATCTAGGTCCTTTCCAGTCATTGCGAATTGGCTTTAAGTTGGATGTCCGCAAACTTAACGTGTTGTTAGAGCTAGGCCCGCACGTGATAGACCCAATGGCTACACGTGCTCCATGTAACCCAACTAAAGAAAGACATGTGTATGGATCAAAGAACACCGCATGTGAGGGGGCATGTGAGAATAGTCCACATGGGGAATAAGCTCAATTAACCAAGAATATAATATTTAGGTCCTCTTCATTCAAAGCCAATTGTTTTTTAGTAGGACAACCACAAACTTAACACAACCACCCCACTTGACCAAATGTATAAATGTTGCTATTAACCTTATCAGTGATTTGTGTATTTTTTCATGCACTTTTTTTTTGCTATTTGAATCGTGACCATGAATATGATGACCTCATTCATTTTACTGAATGGTTCAAATTTGTACATTATTCAGTTTCATATACATCATCTCTCTTCAGCTTTTCACTTCTGTGATTATTATCCCCTCAAATTGTTAGGTAATTTATACTTCTTATGATCAAGGTCTAATATCTTCTGATTTGTTCTTCTATCTCATAGGCAACAATGATCATAAAAAGTGTCCATCTTCATATACTTCCAACAATGAATCCTGACGGGTTCGCATTAAAGGAACGTGGTAACGCAAATAACATTGACTTAAATCGGGATTTCCCTGACCAAGTGAGTGCCTAACCATATCCAGTTCATTATAGCAAGCCTGGTCCATCATTAATTTTTTCTCGTATATTTTGCTTATTTTCTGTTAAACTAAACATCAATGGAAACTATCTGATTTACATTTTTGTGCATGTAGTTCTTTCATATGAATGATGATTTGAACTCAAGACAACCTGAGACAAAAGCAATTATGAGGTGGTTGAAAGAGACAAATTTCATGGGCTCAGCCAGTTTGCACGGGGTAATACTTGCCCCTTCACTCTTGTTTCAAATATTATTGCTACTAAGTACTACCAGAAATAATACAATGTCTCTGTCATTTTGATCACTGTATAAAGTGTTGTCTTTTCAGAAAAGGAATCAAAGTAACCATTAGGCTCGGTGCTTTCTGAGTGTAAAAGTAGTGTATCAAAAGGAATTTAGAATGAGGATTAACATGTAAATGGATGTTTATCTATTGAAAATAATTTAGGAAACGAGTACCCCCAAAATCTCTTGATCCTAAATAAAGTTAGTTCCTTTGCAGGGTGCGCTTGTTGCAAATTTTCCATGGGATGGCTCTGAAAGTCAAAAGTAAGTCTTTTGAGTCCCTTTTAAGTCTAGACAGTTGAGGCTTATCGCTAGTTTAATGTTTTCTTCCACAACCAGTCATCGATATAATTCCATTTCAGTTCTATTCCATTTGGATATGTATTGATGACAAATTTAGACATTTATGATTTATATGAAAATTTTGAATTAACAGTAATGGAAGTAATTTTGAGAACACAATTATCAACTAGTAAACTTGTATTTGGAAAATACATCTATGACTTGGTCTTAAATTTACATTCTCATGATAGCTTTCTTGTAATTATTTCTATGCTGATTGCAGTTTTGTTCAACAACATGGATCAATTTCAGGAAAGAGTATAATGCATGTCCTGATGACACTACTTTTCGGTACATGGCAAGAGTGTATAGCCGTTCTCACAGAAATATGTCTCTGGATACAACATTTCAAGAAGGAATTACAAATGGTGCTGCTTGGTATGGACGTACATCAAATTTTTTAGATTCATCATTAAGTGTTTCATGATTTGGCAGTTGTCTCAAGGATTTCATTTCTTATTTGACACCCATTTTGATAAATATATCTGAGCATACACGTATTACAGCAATTCCTATAAATTTTGATAAATACAAGCATATGTTCTTGCTTATAAATCTTTGAAGTAATTCACAAAGGTAAACCCGTCACCCAAATGATTCGTACAGTTTTTTTAGTGTTTCAGAAAGTCACAAAAAATTCTGTTTTTTTATCTGTCCGTATTTTGCTTGATATGTAAACAAGTTCTTGACCGGCAAAGTGAAATGTACTAGATGACAATTTCTTGGATTTTCCTGTCTGAGTCGATAACTATGTTCAACTTAAAATGTTTAAGAAAAAATTATGTTGCTTTGTTTTTCTCTTATATGTATTTGACAAAATTGATCAATTAAAACAACTCCAGGTACCCTATCTATGGAGGTATGCAAGATTGGAACTATATCCATGCAGGCTGTTTTGAACTAACATTGGAGATTAGTGATATAAAATGGCCTAATGCAGAAGAGGTTTGACTTTTCTTTTCTACTATGCTGTTGTTCTGGTTTAAGAACTGAGACACGCCCTTTGTTTCATAAGAAAATTGTCTTGCTCAAATCACATTTATGTTCTCGATTCTCAAGAAACCAATATATTGGATGTTGGCTACTCCTGTATGGTATAACAGAAGAGAACCGGAGTCTTCTTGTACTTTTTTAAAAGTAAACCCAATATGTAGGGCATATTGGTTATCGCACCTTGCCTCCTCAACCAATATTGTCTTCTCATATAACTAGTTACCACTTAGTAGAAAACTAGTGTGGTTGATAAGTACTTCTAATTGATCAATATGTTCAGTTTCAAAACTTCTCCTATGGGATCAATGGGAACAAAAAATTGAACCCAGGAGCTAGGAATCTGAAATCCAACTTGGTTGATATGCGGAGACATGAGCTTCATTTTTTATTATCTCTTTTACGTGCCTAGTACTTTTTAACATTTTGTGTATACCGGCTGACACTGTCTGTTTTCCTTTTCAGCTTCTCACTATTTGGGAGCACAACAGAATGAGTATGTTGAATCTTGTTGCAAGCCTTGTTAAAGTAAGCTGTCTGTTTCATGCTATTGCAACATATATTGAATCAATTTATTATGCAAGACTTGAGTCAAACTCTCTAAGTGGCTGTAACACTTCTCCGAGATATTAGTACTTTAGGCACATGTATATCATGGTTGGCTTCTGAGCGATAGAGGTTTAGCCATCAAGGCATTATTAATGAGTTTTATATGTCATATTATTGCTGTTTCTGTTATTTATATCCACTATCCTTTACGTGTTTCTAAATTAGTCTTTGTATAACTCCAAATTCTGTAGACAGGAGTGCATGGAAGGGTCTTATCTACAGAATGTGGACAACCTTTGCCTGCATCTATCTCAATCAAGGGTATCAATTACACAGTAAGTTCCCTTATCATTTCAAATTAAATTCATACATGTTTAGTTTCAGGATGGTGCTTGGCTGGCACAAATTTTTGACAGACTACTTCATACAACAAGACCACCAACACGTTCATTCTCATTATTGCTTATCTAGCAAAACCGCCCATCAGAGCTATTTTTAGCCATTGCTCGTTAAGACATAGAATCTAAATACCTATATCTACAGCTGTAACAATAGGGGTGTGACTTGGTAATACACCAATTTGGCCACTAATAGTAGATAAAATGATTTTTTTTTAATTTTGAGTCCAAACAATTTGATTAGGAGTTGGTACACAAAGATTTAAGATGATTTCTTCAAGTTGCTCTCTTCTATATTTGTAGTTATTGCTGTAGCTTCATCGATGTTACCTTTCGAATTTCCTGTTCTTGAAAACAATTGAGATGACGATGAGATTCTATCTGTTCATTTTTGTGTAAACAAAACCTGTCAGTCCAGCATTATTGTTAGTAAAAACTACAAGGTTTTACCGCCGTGATTGTGTTATTGTCTTGTGCGGATCTGTTAATACGAAAGGTTAATCATTCCATTAATATTTTTGAGTGAGGTAGTTAACTAACTCTTTGAGATTCTTTACTTTCTTCCAAGGAATGAAATGTCGAAATATTTCGACCGAAATGGTCGAAATATTTCGGTTTTTCAAATTAGGTAGACGAAACCCTACTTACAGATGTTTCGAGCAAGATATCGTCTGACATTAACCGAAATTTCGGTTGAAACTTCGAAATATTCGAAATCAGACCGAAAAATACCAAATCCGTTCAACAAAAGTAACAATTGTGGTCGATTCCCTTCCTTCTTCATTTGGTTACTATACTTGTCATCTCCTTGATTGGAACGGCAAAAAAATTAAAGAGATTCGTGTTCTTCATCACTTCAGAAATCTTAGAGAGAGAAAGAGCGGCAGAGAAGAAGGAAGAAGGGTCTCTATGAAACCCTAATGTTATGTTTTCTACAGGAACTTTAAAAGCACCCACTTGAAGTGTTAAAAACGCCCATCAAGACATTTTCGTGGGTGTAGGAAAGAGGTGCTTTTAACACTTATGCGGAGCGCCTATATAACTATCTTTTGTATTCTGGTCCGTCATTTTTTATTTTAAAGTCAACATAATTGTTTAGTATAGTAATTTACCCCCTAAAATAACTGTGGAAGTCAAATATATTCAACTCCACCCCCCCGATCTAAGTGTGAGATTGAAGATTACTTCTCCAACTAACAAGTTATGTTACAAATCCACTACTTTTTTGTTATTGTTGACCCATATGTGTTTAATAATGGTTACAGAGTCTTGTAAACAACTAAATCATATTTCTATCACTTCCAAAAATTTGTAACATTTCCACACTGACCGAAACGTTTCCACGAAACGTTTCCACTTTTGGACTTACCGAAACTTCTACCGAAACCGAAGTTTCATTCCTTGCTTTCTTCAGACTTTCAGTGTATTTCTAAATTCTGAAGTTTCTCTTTCGAGTAGATTGAGACTTGGCCGGGGCTTGGTTGAATTCTTTACAGTAAATTCTAATTGATATATGTAAGCTGTGTTTTTTCCCACACTTGGGAGAGGGTGCTGGGGATTGGCCCTAATTTTGCCTGGACTGCGCCCAACAACTTATGGTTTCTTTCCTGGAACGATCCTCCACAATTATCAATTACAGTACTACAAACACACTACTATGTCAAAATATCCCTCATCGTATTATGTTTCAGAAGGAGATTTCTCGTAAGTACTCATTCACAATACTCTACTAAGGTTCTTGGAACAAAGCCATTATTATCGAGCTTTAACAAGTTAATTGGTGAAAACATCTACTCCTAGACATTTTTGAGTAACTAACAACTTGTTTTCACATCAACATTATTACCTGGCTGCCAAATCAACTCATAGAATCACTCATTCTAGACCATTATTAGCCGTTTTTGTAGAGCTAATCGAATCAGGATAAAGTGTTTTATTCCCACTTGTGGGAGGTGCATTTTTATGGGCTAGCACTTGCTTGACTAGATGATAATCTATTTCACCCATCTAATAACCTTTTGTTAAGTTCTACTAATTTACCATCGAATCTTCAACTTAATAGGTGAAAGCTGGTAAGACATTTGGAGATTACCATCGGTTGCTTGCTCCTGGTGAGAGCTATGAAGGTACGAAGCTATTAGAATTCTGGTTTAAAACTTCGTAAACTGGGTAAAGAATCTTAATGTCATTGGAGTCCATCTCTAGTTTGGTCAGTTGGATTTTAATGATCCTGTTCTCAAATGCCAAGTGAAATGCTGAATATTTCCTATGAAGTCCGGTTCGGTCTAACTGTTCCTTTCCGATCCACCGAGTCACTCTGGTGGATCTACCAATCCCAATTACTTAGACAGCATGTGTGTAAACTATAAACCATGTCTCATACTATGCAGTAACTTGTAATGTTCATCTCTGATCTGAAATTGAAACAGAACTTTCCGTTATTTAATGATATTCTTATCAAATTCTGCTCAACTGTTGCTTGTAGTTTCTGTAACAATGCCCGGATACAAATCAAAGGCTACCCACATCTTGCTCGAAGATGCAGCTGTGACCTTAGATTTTGTTCTCGATCCGGAAGAAGGCTCAGTAAAACAACCACGAAGCCGATGTAACTCCAGTTACCTAGTTGATTTTCTCGGATCGACCTTCATTGGAGTTTCACTTCTTATAGTTAGTATTTTGATATTTCTCTGCCTCTTGTTTAAACGAAAATCAATTCTAAGACAAAGACAACTACTAGGACAGAGGAAGGTTGGTGTAGTTTAAGATGATGCCTGCTTTGACCTTATAAGTAGAAAAAACATGATTGTTGTACATTAAATTTGATGTTATTTATAATAAGTTTGAATTGCTTCTCTTCTATACTGTTATTTTCTCTTATCTTTTGTTCATAACTCCAATATTCATGTATACACCCCTTAAAACTTGACCTCTTTTTCTGACCAACTAGCCTCCATATTGGATGGAATCTGGAGACAAAAACTCATAAGAGAGTTGGGGCCGGACCGGGCACCCATGGATACTTAGCTTTTGGTTGCACCAGAGGTGGAAGGGATTTATGTGCCCGGTTTAAGGACGTAACCATTTTTACAAATGGTGCACACGCCAAATGGAGAGTTGGGAGAGAGAAAGCGGGAGTGTTAGCGAGAAAAGAGATATTTATAAAGAGTTAGTGAGGGAGAGTAGTCGTCGGACAACCCTTTGCCACCACGGTTCGGTATGTGGGTTTAACCAAAACTTGGTCCGAGTCTTTGGACCAGGTGAAATAGGGTTAATACGACAAGACAATCGTAAAACTGGTTCGTGCCTCCTGACACTTCCCCATAAACATTTAGGCTGAATCAAGCTAGGCACATCTTCAAACTTTCCTTGCTTTTATTCTTATCTCAAGATTCAAGTTGACAAAGAGTTGTTCAATAATAAATATACTTGTCCGTTATAAATCATATAATTGTCTAATTATTTAGATTAAATGAGTCCCCTTTCAAACATGCTCATTCACTCTGCTCAAAAATTCAACCCAAAAGAGAAAAAGTAAAAAAAGAAAACACTTATAGAATTACTTAAACTTCACGATTATTAGGTGTTGGTTACGAAATTATTATAATTATCATTATTAATCATCTCCATCCCCATTTGAAAAGAGAAAAGAAATTGAGGAAAACTCAACTTCCAACCCCCACCTCCCATCTACTAAATCCCAAAAATCTTTTGGGCATCCTATATATGCATTTTCGTGGTCAAACTCTATCACCTAGCGAGGAAGGCGTGTCAACAGATGTTTAACAAAATAGACTTGTTATTTGTATGCATTCGGAAAATTACAAATGTATTTGAAAACCGTCCAATCTAATAAGCTTGATATAAAATTTTATATTTCAAAAGAAAATGTTAAAGAGCCCAACCTAAGATAACGTATGCACGCAAAAATCAGAATCTCTTAACTAGAATTAGAAAATGACTAGTTTATAGATATGGATAAGGGTTTGAGTCTTTCAATATGGCTTCCTAACAATGTATGTACCTAGTAGAAGATTTTGAATATGGCATGATAGAAGGGTCGTATATGACATCATGATTATTTAGAAGATCAATGGAATCAACATTGTTTATTTAAAATAATAAAATTCTCATTTTGGATAAGAGTTTTGAATACTATTAGATTGACCAAAAATATTGACCAAATTAATGGTATAATGTCTTTAAGTAGCAAGTATATAGTGAGAGTAGCCATCAAACATTAATTAGGTCAGATTATGATTATCCTTCCTCCAATTACTTCTTCTCCACTCCAAAGACCACCCAAAAATATACTACTAGTATAACAACAAAGAATAAATATGGCTAAGTTTTCTTGGTAAGGCCTTAAATCTCCATAATCACTTGTTTATGGGAGGAATCCTCAAGGCATTTCTTTTTTCACTCAATTCCATTAAAATATGGGAGGGTAGACAGTCTCCGGATAATTCCACATTGGTTGTAGATGATATAGGTCCTCACTTCGTATGTATGTGTTAATAAAAATTTCACCTTTTAAACTAATTTTTGGGTTGAAAGAGGCTAAGGAGTTACAGGAACGTCCTCAAACTGTCTAGTTATAAGGTGTGCGCTCTCTTAGTTAACCACCCCATCCGCGCAAGGCCATGCAAGGTCTAATAAAATATATTATTATGCATGACCTGTTACATGTATATGTGGTATACTCAAGAGATGACTCGTCTTATTATCATTTCGACTCGATAAAGTACTCCATACTGGAATAGATGTTCCTTTCTAGTTGGGAGATACCACAAAATATGCACAACAATGTCTCAAATCGGACTGACAAATAATCACTTGTAACTCCCCATCCCTTAGGTTAGAGTTAGACCATCATGTGCTATTGAAAACCATCTAAAAACCAGCATGTTATTGTCCTCACATTTCACAAAACAAGTTCTATAAATTGAAAATTATGAACGAGATCACATAAATGAAACAAAAATACTAAATTTACCCCAAGAATGTAATCTTGAATAACCCGAAGAAAAACTTAAATTTACATTAAGAACCAAAAAGGAATTCCTTAGTTCTATTATCAAGTCTCAATTGAGCTTCTCATTCGTATATAGTAAAATAGAGATCGGTGAATTTTGGTGTGTCCCCATTGTAAATCTCATTTTAAAGATATATGGTGATATGATTTTTGTTGGTCTAATTTTTAAATGTGATTAGTTCAACAATTAGAGATATTTCACATGACACTTTAGAAATGACATGTCATATTGAGTTATTTCTATTTAACTACTGACACGTCACTTTAGAGATCTAAATTTTATATTAGAGAGAGTTTGAGAGAAGAAAAATTCTAAAAAACCTTAGTCAAAGCTTTTTAAGTGTACTCGATATAATCGTCTAAAACCAAAATGGTCAAAGTTAGAAATCTTGGAAAATGAAAACAATAACATTGGAGAGTCAATTTGACTTGTTAAAATAAAAAAAAAATAATAATAACTTATCTAACCCTTGAAAGAAATGAAGAATTTATTTCTTGGATCCCGTAGCCTAGCTTAATTTGGATAATCCTTATGGAAATCCATATTAGGTTTGACTAAATATAATAAGATAAAGTGAAACTTCAATTATTCGTTGCTCTCTTGAATATTTGCCTTCCCAACTGCTCCCTGACTCTCTTTAACATTAAACTCTCTCTCTCTCTCTCTCTCTCTCTCTCTCTCTCTCTATATATATATATATATAGTTACTATCTAAAGAAAATTCCACCTGCGTTTATTATTAGTAAACCTTATACCACCATTAATGAAAGAAGACCAACTATTCATCTTTCTCTCTAAAAAGCAAACTGCATGCATGAACTACCCTCTCAAATATCCTTCTCTAGTGGAGTGGCCCCTCCATTAAAGAGTACATCAACATTCACTTTATCTCTCTCTCTCTCTCTCTAAAATTATGTATAAAAACCCTACAAAAACATAATTATAACATTAACCCATTACTACTACAACATCAAAGAACAAAAATTCCACTTACCCATCTCTCATTTTTTCCTCTCAAAAAAACCTGCAACAACAAACCCTAATCCCATGAAATCTCTCACTAAAATCCAACTCCTTCAACTCTCATTTGCTGCTCTTTTAATCTTCACCCTTCTAACCCACTCCACATTCTTATTCTTCACTCAATTCCTTCACTTTATTTCCATTAATTTCACTTTTTCTTTATCCTGCGCTTGGTGTTGTTTAATTACTCTGTTTTTTTACGTTAAATGTCGGCCTTATCCTACCCTACTCCTAGATTATTCTTGTTATAAACCGGCCTTTGACCGAAAATGTAGTTACGAAATCGCCGAGTATTTTGTTCGACGTAGTAAACGATTTTCTAAAACGAGCGAGGATTTCATGCGAGGAATTTACTTAAAATCGGGACTTGGTGATGAAACCTACGCACCCCCGTTCATTTTTACAACTGACTATGAAGCTAAACTAAAATGCGCCGTTCAAGAATCTGAAGAAGGTATGTTTTCAGCCGTTGATTCTGTTTTATCAAAAACAAACGTTGACCCACAATTGATCGACGTTCTGATTGTGACAAGTGGCATGTTTACACCCGTTCCTTCTCTCACTTCTCTCTTAATCAATCGGTATAAATTAAAGTCAACGATTAAAAGTTTTAATCTTAGTTCAATGGGTTGTAGTTCTGGTGTTATGTCCGTTGACCTAGCTTCTAGTATACTTCGCGGGTGTAACAAAATTCAGTACGCCTTAGTTGTTGTTACTGAGAGTATTAGTTTGAATTGGTATTTTGGTGATGACCGTTCCATGTTGGTTACTAATTGTATATTTCGGGTCGGCTCAGCTGCTACGATTATTACTAATGACCCGAGTCAGAGAAAACTCGCCAAGTTTGAAATCGTTGACTCGTTGAGAACTCACCACGGGGCCGACGACTCGGCTTATAAAGCCGCGTTTCAACAAGAAGACGATAAGGGTAATATTGGAATTTCACTTACTAAAGATTTGATAAGAGTAGCGGGTGTTTATTTACGTGAGCATATAAAAGAACTTGCCCCACGAGTTTTACCACTGAGTCAACTCGTTCTATATGCTTACTCGGTTGTTCTGTCCGGGTTGACTCGGGGCGAGTCGAAACCTATTGTGCCCGATTTTATGACAGCATTTGACCATGCTTGTATTCATACCGGTGGGAAAGCAGTGATTCAACAAGTTGGACAAGTTTTAGGACTGGGTGATGAAGTGACTGAGCCAGCTCGGATGAGTTTACACCGATTTGGGAATACTTCAAGTAGTCTTGTGTTTTATGAGTTGGCTTACTTTGAAGCTAAAAAGAGGATTAAAAAGGGAGATAAAATATGGGTTTTGGCATTTGGGACAGGGTTTAAAGTGGGTAGTATTGTTTTTAAGTCTTTGAAAGATTCTTGTTATGAACATGATAATCCATGGAATGATTGTATTCATAGGTACCCAATGAAAACTTGGTAGAGATCTATTGAGAGAGAGAGAGAGAGAGAGAGGTAATAGAAGAGAGAGTACTGGGACTGAAAAAAGCAACTATGAAGAGAGAGAAAAAAACTATAAAATTAAGTTGATATATTTGTGGTATTATTTTATTAAGAAATTTTAGAGAGAGATACTGTTGAATGGGTATTGTATTTGTGGTATTATTTTATAAAGAATTGGACTTCGAGATTAAATGGTTGTTGCGTGTTATACATATTATAAAAATGTAAAATTGCCTGAAAATGGGATTGGTCATGAGAGCTCGAACACGTGGCGGCTCCAGTGAGGTAATTTGTTTCTCTCGTAGTTCGACCAATTGGAGCTGATCATATCATCATTCCATTGAATAGTGACATGGAATCTTCGGGCCATTTAACATTACATATCATATGATTTCGCTAAGAACTCTAGAGAGTTTGTCATTAGTAGGGAAACCAATTTAAGTGAAATGGTAGTTTGAATTTCACCATCACCCATGAGAAAGACACACCACCTAATTGAGCAAGGAATGCCTTTGGAGAACTTATACATGTCCTCCTCACCATTACAAATTTAACAAGTATTTGAATGGAAGGGCTCCACCTTCTCCCCCTAAGAGGGACAAAGGGGGTCCGTCGGTTTCCCTGTTTCGATCATGAAAGAGTGAGAATGAGAGAGAGGGATGAGATGAGCGACCGACCTGTTTTAATGTTATTCTTCAGCGAAGTGAGAGTTCAAAGAAAGAAGAAGAGAGAAAAAATTGAATGATTCTAAATCCAAAATTTAGAGAAAAGAACTCAGAAAGAGGTAGAAAATGGAAAAATAAGAAGCAAAGAAAATATACCGATAAATTTTTGTTTGAACTACTACAAATAAGGAGAAAAAACACGTCGTAGCAACATAGTTCACAAGAAGAAAAAAATGTGAATGTAGTTCTACCCAGACACTTCTCTGGCTAAGGGCCATGGCCCCCTGACCCATACTCGTTGCCACTATTTCCATTTCTAATAAAGTGGTAAAGAATGAGATCGCGACTTTGAATCTAACAACCAAAAATAGAAGAGAAGCCAAAGAAGAAGATGCCAAAGAAGAAGAACAAGAACAAGAAGAAGAACAAGGGAAGTCAAAGAAAACCATTTTTCTTCCAGATCTGCAGATCTATTAATACATCTTTACATTTATTAGTATTAGATGTTCATATTATTATCTTCTTGATTTACCTAGTATGTTTTTTTTGTTGCAATACCTAGTATGTTGTTGTAAATTATCATCATCATTAGGTATAGTTGTTTTAGATTTCAGGAATTGGTGGTCCTCTATTTTATTTATTGTGGTTCATTCCCCTTTCATTATCTAGTATGTATGGTCTTTAGGGCCTTTTTGATGGTCTTTAGGACCCTTTTTATATTTTCGTTTTTATTCAAGACCGAGCGTTTTGATCTTAGACCTCCATTGGGAGTTTCTTCATCAACTTACAACTCTCTCAACCGATGTACCGGAATCAGAGGCGCTAACCGGATATCTGCATACCAACGGTTGACGGCGAGAAGAGAAGAAAGTGAAAGAAACTTTAGTTGTGTCTTTGTTATTATAAACTTCATGTTGTAATACTCATTAGCCTTTTTGGCCATTTAATGAAGTTTTGATTTCCAAAAAAAAAAAACTGTATTGCCACTTATTCTTTACCACTTCTTCTATATGAAAATATTAGAATTTTCTTTTCTGAACTTTATTGCCCCACCCTAACTCCAAGCAAAATCCAACCAAAAATTTACTTACAACCCACTTAAATTTCTACCCCATAAATATCTGATCTAAGTTACCAGTTCGCCTAGAATTTGTCCAACAAACCTATTTTTGAACAGCTTTTCTAATTATATAAAGTTCCAGTGCCCATCTATTTCTAATCATAAGTTTCTATTATTTCTAGTTTCAATTGTCACCTTATTTTAATTTATTTTCTAATTGTTGATCTAAATCGATTTCAGAGTAAAGAGAAGTCAATTCGAGTCATCCAAACTTCGATTTTGTACATTAAAAAGAAAATTACTAAGAAGTTTAGCACAAAATCAACCATAATTATTTTAGAGATTTGAAATAACGACATGTTCCATTTCGATAAATTAAAGAGAACAAAGAGAACAAATTATGAGGCGTAGTAATCCCACGTTATTTTTCTTATTTGTGTTCAATCTTAAGACTTATTGACATTTTTAAGTGGTAATTTTGATTCAAATTACTCCAATTAATTTCTTAAATTAGTTTATAACTAAAATGGTCCTCCTAACAAAAATCCACGTCCGGTCAGTGGATCTACATTTGATTTCTTTGAAAAGGATAATTTTACATGAACAAATAATTCTTTGGAAGTTGCTACGTTGTGTTTGATATCAGGGAAGCAATTCCATGGAACTAAAAAGTTTCCATGGAAATAAGAGTTCTTTCGTTTGATTGTCATTTATTATTCCATGGAATTACAAACTCTATTATTTAGTTGATAATTAACTTCTACGAATATAATATTCAATTAAAGAGCTTTTACTTCCTCTTTATGTAGTCAAAATGACATTTTTACCCTTATGTTGCTAAAATTACATTTTTCACCCTTATGTTGTCCAAATTACATTTTCACCCTTATGATGCTCAAAGAGATTTTACTAATATAAAAGGGTAAAAGTGTCATTTTAATATAAAAGTGTAGACAAACTATTTTTACAAGAATGTCATTTTCGCATTATACGAGTTTAAGAATGTCATTTTGACAACATAAGGGTAAAATATCAATTTGAAGTTATAAAAGGGTAAAAATGATATTTTAACAACTTGGTAAACATGTTATTTGGTAAGAAGGTCAAAAATGTCATTTACCCAATGCATAAAGTAAAAGTGTCTTTTGGTAAATATTGGGGTAAAAATGTAATTGTGAACATATATGAAGATAAATATTAAGTTTGGAGTATCCGAATGTATTAAAATATTTTTATTTTGATTTCTAGCTATCCAAGGAAACTAATTTCGATGGGAGAGTAAGGAATTAAAAGTGGACTATTTCATCGAAATAAATTCTCTAGGGAATTAAAGTCATGGAATTAAACTTCGTATCAAACGGTGGAAATACCTATTTCGAAGGAAATTCTTTTATTTTCATTATTTTGGTTATTAGGTGGATTAAATGTATGTTTAGGTGTAGATTTTTGGACTAGGAACCCAAAAATTACAAAAAAAAGTCTCTTTTTTGAGTTTCTACAAATAATTCTTTAGATTTATATGAAAGGAATTTAATTTGGTTATGGTAAAGTTTGATTTTTTGGTGAGATATGGTGGCTCCTTATGGAAATAGGTGATATCAAACACATCTATATACGTGGAATTCACTAAAAGAAAAAGTTTTTTCAAAGTTTGATTACGGTGGGGACCGCTTTTGTTTCAAACATTTCATTATCTAAGAGCATCTTCAATGGGACACTCTAACAAACACTCTATAAATCATAATTGTCAAGTGTCAATAAAAATTCTCTATCCTAAGAGCATCTCCAATGCATTGGAAATTTGGAGTGCCACATAGGATTTTAGGAGTTTTTCTTAACAAACCATCTCCAATGCAAAACTCAACTAAGAACTCAAAGATGATGTGTCAAAGGTGGAATAGAGATATCTCAAGAGGACACTCTAGAAATTGAGTGTCCTCTTGAGATATCTCTAATTGTCCAACTCATCAATATTGAAATTTCAACCAATATAAATCAAGTTTTCGTATATTTTCAAAATAACTAATTACTTTTTTACAAAAATAACGATGCGACATAAGTAAAATAAATTTTTTTAGAGTTTTGCATTGGAGACATACAAGAATTAAGGATCTCTATTTTCGCCACCTAGGAGTGAGAATCTCAATTGGAACTCGACAAATATGACTAATAGAGATTTTTTTGAGTTTTGCATTGGAGATGCTCTAAATGTCAATATAGAGACACTCTAATTTTTGTTTGTCTCCACTGGAGATTTCTAAAGTTTCTATACTTAATACACATGTCCATCTTCAATCCAATAGATAAAAAGTAGTTGAAAAGTAAGGTTTTCTATTGGTTGGAATTATAAAGTAACACTTAGAGAGTCTCGAGTAGACACTCTCGTTTTAGAGTTTCTCTCTCTAGACACTCTATAATAAATGTGTCCAGCTCATATTAGAGTGTCTAACAAAGTGTTCCATTGGAGATGGTTTTTATCAAAAATTTCAAAAAGTCATATGTGACACTCTAAGTGTTAGAGATTGAGTGTCCCATTCGAGATGGTCTAAGAGCATCTCCAATGGGACACTTAACAAACACTCAAAAAATCCTAAGTGTCAAGGGTCAAAAGAGATTATGTTTCCTAGATGTCAATATAGAGACACTCTAATTTTTGTTGGTCTCCAATGGAGATCTCTAAAGACTCCATAAGTAATACATATGTCCCTCTTTAATTCAATAGATAAAAAGTAGTTGAAAAGTAAGGGTTTCTATTGGTTGGAATATTAAAGTAACACTTAGAGAGTCTCAAGTAGACACTCTCATTTTAGAGTTTCTCTCTCTAGACACTCTATAATAAATGTGTCCACCTCACATTAGAGTGTCTAACACGGTGTTCCATTGGAGATGGTTTTTTAACAAAAACTCTCAAAAATCAAATGTGGCACTCTAAGTGTTAGAGATTGAGTGTCCCATTGGAGATGCTCTAAGTAACAAATTCTAAGTAACTCAATCATTTCCCAAATTCTTTTACCACAAGGATAGTGTATGAACTACCCTCATCTTTCTCTCCCTAAAAAAACAAACTGCATGGAGGAATTACCCTCTCAAATATCATTCTCTACTGGAGTGGCCCCTCCATTAAAGAGTAGCATCAAGCCATCAACAATCTGTTTCTCTCTCTAAAAATTATGTATAAAAACCCTACAAAAACATAATTAACATGAAGTACCCATTACTACTACAACATCATCAAAGAACAAAAGTTCCACCTACCCATCTCTCATTTTTATCTCTTAAAACTTGCAACAACAAACCCTAGTCCATGGAATCTCTCACAAAAATCCAACTCCTTCAACTCTCATTTGCTGCTCTTCTAATCTTCTCCCTTCTAACCCACTCCACATTCTTATTCTCCACTCAATTCCTTCACTTTCTTTCCATTAATTCCACTTTTTCCTTATCATGTGCCTGGTGTTGTTTAATCACTCTGTTTTTTTTACGTAAAATTTCGGCCTTATCCTACCCTACTCCTAGATTATTCTTGTTATAAACCGCCCTGCGACAGGAAATGTAATTACGAAATCTTCGAGTATTTCGTTCGTCGTAGTAAACGATTTTCAAAAGCAAGTGACGAATTCATGCGAGGAATTTACTTAGAATCGGGACTTGGTGATGAAACCTACGCACCCCCATTCATTTTTACAACTGACTATGAATCTAAGCTAAAATGTGCCGTTCAAGAATCTCAAGAAGGTATGTTCTCAGCTGTCGATTTTCTTTTATCAAAAACAAACGTTGACCCACAATTGATCGACGTTCTGATTGTGACAAGTGGCATGTTTACACCCGTTCCTTCTCTCACTTCTCTCTTAATCAAAAGGTATAAATTAAAGTCAACGATTAAAAGTTATAATCTTAGTTCAATGGGTTGTAGTTCTGGTGTTATGTCCGTTGACCTAGCATCTAGTATACTTCGTGGGTGTAACAAAATTCAGTACGCCTTAGTTGTTGTTACTGAGAGTATTAGTTTGAATTGGTATTTCGGTGATGACCGTTCGATGTTGGTTACTAATTGTATATTTCGGGTCGGCTCAGCTGCTACGATTATTACTAATGACCCGAATCGGAGAAAACTCGCCAAGTTTGAAATCGTTGACTCGTTGAGAACTCACCACGGGGCCGATGACTCGGCTTATAAAGCCGCGTTTCAACAAGAAGACGATAAGGGTAATATTGGAATTTCACTTACTAAAGATTTGATAAGAGTAGCGGGTGTTTATTTACGTGAGCACATAAAAGAACTTGCCCCACGAGTTTTACCACTGAGTCAACTCGTTTTATATGCCTACTCGGTTGTTCTGTCCGGGTTGACTCGGGGCGAGTCGAAACCTATTGTGCCCGATTTTATGACAGCATTTGAACATGCTTGTATTCATACCGGTGGGAAAGCAGTGATTCAACAAGTTGGGCAAGTTTTAGGACTGGGTGATGAAGTGACTGAGCCAGCTCGGATGAGTTTACACCGATTTGGGAATACTTCAAGTAGTCTCGTGTTTTATGAGTTGGCTTATTTTGAAGCTAAAAAGAGGATTAAAAAGGGAGATAAAATATGGGTTTTGGCATTTGGGACAGGGTTTAAAGTGGGTAGTATTGTTTTTAAGTCTTTGAAAGATTCTTGTTATGAACATGATAATCCATGGAATGATTGTATTCATAGGTACCCCATGAAAACTTGGTAGAGATCTATAGAGAGAGAGAGAGAGAGAGAGAGAGAGAGAGAGAGAGAGAGAGAGAGAGAGGTAATAGAAGAGAGAGTATTGAGACTGAAAAAGCAACTATGGGTGAGAAAAAGAAGAGAGAGAAAAAAACTATAAAATTAAGTTCATATAATTGTGGTATTATTTTATTAAGAAATTTTAGAGAGAGAGAGATACTGTTGAATGGGTATTGTATTTGTGGTATTATTTTATAAAGAATTGGACTTTGAGATTAAATGGTTGTTGCGTATTATACATATTATAAAAATGTAAAATTGCCTGAAAATGGGATTGGTCATGAGAGGTCGAACAACGTGGCGGCTCCAGTGAGGTCATTTGTTTCTCTCGTAGTTCGACCAATTGGAGTCGATCATATCATCACTCCATTGAATACTGACATGGAATCTTCGGGCCATTTAGCATTACATATCATATGATTTCACTAAGAACTCTAGAGAGTTTGTCATTAGTACGAAACCAATTTAAATGAAATGGTAGTTTGAATTTCACCATCACCCATGAGAAAGACAGCCAAGCTAATTGACCAAGGAATGCCTTTGGAGAGCTTATACATGTCCTCCTCACCATTACAAATTTAACAAAGATTTGACTCTAAGGGCTCCACCTTCTCCCCCTAGAGGGACAAAGGGGGTCCGTCGGTTTCCCTGTTTCGATCATGAAAGAGTGAGAATGAGAGAGAGGGATGAGATGAGCGACCGACCTGTTTTAATGTTATTCTTCAGCGAAGTGAGAGTTAAAGAAAGAAGAAGAGAGAAAAAAAATTGAATGATTCTTAATCCAAAATTTAGAGAAAAGAACTCAGAAAGAAGTAGAAAATGGAAAAATAAGAAGCAAAGAAAATATACCGATAAATTTTTGTTTCAACTACTACAAATAAGGAGAAAAAACACGTCGTAGCAACATAGTCCACAAGAAAAAAAAAATTGTGAATATAGTTCTACCCAGACACTTCTCTAGCTAAGGGCCATGGCCCCCTGACCCGTACTCCTTGCCACTATTTCCGTAAAAAAATATTAGAATTTTGTCTTTTCCAGGGTCGTGTGGTGGGGGGCCGGGCCTCATTTGCTTCACTTTTAAGGGTGTAGCAGTTTTGTAACTAGGACCAAGTTTTGTAACTAGGACCAATTTAACAATGGTAACACCGAAACCCTAGTAGCTTTGCTGGTTTGATGCTTGCCTACCGCATAAGAGGTCTTGAGTTCAAAACTAGCTGCCAACAATTTTGTTTCTTTTTCACAACACAATGTTTATTTGCTTTTTTGCTTTTTCTCTAATAGCGCAACACTTGGTGCTTTTTGTCTTTTTTTCTTTTTCTTTTTCTAAGAGCACAATATTTGTGTGGTTGTTAGTTGATTGTACCATACTCCATTTTAGTTTGATTTTGATATTTTTTTTAGTTCGTAAGTTCTTACCATACAAACTTAAAAGTTAATTCCTCATTCTCATAGTTTAATTTCCATGTCTTAAATTTATAAAGTAATGTTTTATGAAAATAAAACATTCGTCAGAACAGATGTTTTGCATGAAGAGTGTTACGTCAATCATATATTGACATCATACATTGAGTTTGGATTCGTCAATGATTCAATCTTTTTTAATAGTTAAATCATTTCAAAACATAAAATTCAGGTAAAAAAACTCTTTCAACTCTTGTGTTTTTCAAATAAAGGGGTCCTGTTTCAAGTTTGGCACAGGGCCCCTAAATTGTCAGGCACGACCCTGGTCTTTTCTACTGAGTGTGTGATCTTGGCAACCATTGGGAGTTTCTTCAACAACTCACAGCAGAAGGTGGAAGAAGCAACGGTTTTAAAACTACCCACAGATGGTTAGTGGTGACTGCAACAGAAGTAGTCCACAAGTTAGTCCAGGCAGCTCTAGAGCACCCCAAGTGAGCATAATTCGACTTGTTTGACTGATTTGGTTGTGTCTTTGATTTCAACTTCATGATGTAATTATCATTAGCCTTTTGGCCTATTTATGAAGTTTGATTCAAAAAAAATAATAATTTTTGAGTCTATAGACCAAAAATAGGGTCCTAATAGGAGATTTAATCCTCTATAATCCTAAAAAGGATTTCAAAACCTAAATAATAATTTTAATAGATATCTAGTCCTTTTGGTATCATCTAGAGAGATTACACAAATCCATATAATACTTATTATATATTTAATACCTATATTAACCTTCTTTTAATATCTAAACGTGATTTTCATTCTAAACCGTATTAGATTTTCTCTCCATATTTATCTCAACTTTCTCTCTCCAATCACGTTTGTTTTGTAACTAACTTCTCTCTCTCTAAAATTCCGTAACCGAAACCAGTAACTTTCCCACTATCTCTCTAAAAATGAAATCTTCATTAAACATACATTAAACTCTCCCCCCAGCTGTAAAAAACTCCATTGATTAGTATTCAATCAAGAGCTATCATCAAAACCTCCATTGTTATTTAGGGTTTTTACTGATTATCTCTTTATTCTAGCCACAACTAATCAGGTTTAAAATCTTATCTCTATTGTTTTATAGGTTAACGATTCATATTGAAGATTTGATAAAAATCAAATGTTCTACTTTTTCATTTCATTTAATCTGAATCTGTTTTGCTGTAATCTTCTATATCTAAAGTGTTCTTCCATGTATTTGATATTTCTTTCTCATTTTTATTGAATCCATGTAATCTAGATCTAATGTTTTCATTCAATTATTTAGATGTTTCAGATCTTTGATTACATTCAGATCAAATTGAACTGATAGTACAGATAATGATGGATATTAGATTCCAGTTATTTAATCTCAGATCTGTATGGAAAAAAATTTGTAGTGTAGTATACATTATGTATACTTTATGTTCCATATTTTTTACTTTTTCACTATTATGGTGTTGTAAAATATATATACATATTTAAAATTCATTACAAATTATACATACTTGTGACATTGTGTTGTAAAGGAATTTGTAATAGGCATAAATTATAGTTTTACTTGCTACAAAGTATGCGTACTTTTTAACACTTGATTGCTAATCTCATACATACACATAAAGTACGTAATTTGTTCTGTACATTTTAAATTGTTTACGTATTTGTACATTTGGTCTGTATTGAAATATATGCTTAATTATTAAACCAATATCAATTAATTTAATATTATGTTTTACAGAACAGATGCAGATTCAAACAGATTCATCAATTCAAAGCAAGAAGACGATACTAAAATCGGATGGTTGGGATAAAATGTTTACTGAACCTGGTCAATTATTTCCCGGGGGTGCTAAAGCCTTTCGATTTGCTCTTCGGCAATATAGTATAAATACTGGCCATGATTTTAAATTTATTAAAAATGATTCGAAGCGGGTAACTGCTGTATGTCCTGTTGAAGATTGCAAATGGAGAGTACATGGATGTGCGCCATTGAAATGCGAATCTATGTTTATTTTGAAAGACATGGAAATGAAACATGACTGTGAAGATTTCATTAAGAAGACCAAGAAACCAAAACTAAACAGTTCATTTGTTGGGAAACTTATTTTAGATGAGGTTACAAGAAGCCCAGATCGTTCCACAGCAAGTCTGAAAAAAGATTTCTTGAAAGATTACGCTGTCCAACTTCCATATTACTACACTTATGAGGGGAAGAAAGTAGCAATGAATGAAGTATTTGGTCAAGAAGGAGACTCCTATGCAAAACTTAGATGGTATGCTGATGCCTTTTCACGTACCAACCCAAACAGCATAGTACAACTTGAAGTTGACAATGTGTCTCGGAGATTTAAAAGAATTTTCATTGCACCACATGCTTGTATAGTTGGCTTTCAATATTGTCGACCAGTTATATATGTGGATGGGACATTTTGCAAAACTCGTTTTAACGGGTGCATACTGGCTGCTGTGGTTAAAGACGGTAACAATGGTATTTTCTGAACATTCTTAAATTACTCATAATTAATCTAAAAAATATCACCTTTTTCAACATCATATTACATCTTCTTATGTACATTATTATAAATATACCATAAATTATGAATACTTTACAGAACATCTTATATACATTTTGAAGAAGTATGCATGTGGAATATTTAACTTTTCATACTTTCACTAAAATATTTTCAATTTTCAGGTCTATTTCCGTTAGCATATTCTGTGGTTGATGTTGAGAATGATCAAAACCGGGACTGGTTTCTCAGGCATTTGCGCAATGCTCTGAATATGGAAAAGACGTATATCTTTATTTCAGACCGTCACAATGGTATAATCAACGGTGTCAAGAACATTTTCCCGACAGCACACCAGTCCTTTTGTGTTTGGCATCTAAGGAACAATCTGAATTTAAGATTGGCAAATGGAGCTAGAAAATCAAAATTCTTCCAAACATTGATTTTCAAGGCTGCTAGAGCTCTTCCCGAATCCGAGTATCACGCAACTATAAACCAGATGATACAGATGGGTGGTTCAAAAGTTGCTGCATTTTTTCAATCCTTAGACCCTGCTTCTTGGGCAGATGCTTTCTTTCCCGGTATAAGGTACGATCAGACAATATTGTATTCATTTTCTTCATCTATAATTTTTTATTTTCTGAACATTTTGTAGTTTACCGTATAAAGTTTTCATATTGTATTAAAAATAACATGTACTTTACACAGCATAATTAGGTTATTTACTGTACATTATGGATTTTTCTTAGGAAAAATTATCGATATTATAACAAAATATAAAAGATTTATATACGATTTTTTTCCATACAGATACACAGCGATATCATCTCAACTATCAGAGTCCTTTAACAATCAGATTCGACATGCTCGTGGACTACCAATTACAGCAATGTTAGAGGCAATTCGTATTCATATAATGAACAAAATGAACACAGCACGCGAATTATCTAAAAAATGGACAACATTCTTGTGTCCAACCATCACTGATCTGTTGAAAGCAAAATATGATAGTGCGGCAACTTGGAATATTGCCCAGGCAGCCCCATTCATATTCGAGGTTTACTCAGAACCTTCTCATTGTGTTAATCTTCTACTTATTTCTTGTACTTGTAGAAGGTGGCAAGTTGGTGGTGTTCCTTGTGAGCACGCAATGTTGTGTATTAAAAGCTTGTTTGACGACCAACAAGATTGTTTTTACGATCCTATTTGGACAACTGAGTCTTATGTGAAGACTTACCAGGAACATATAATGCCTATATCCAATGTTGATGAACCAAGGACTTTTGATGAAGCTACCAAAATTCTCCCACCGTTGATTCGTCGTAGACCAGGTCGTCCAAGAACAGTAGGATCGAGAGCTCGGGAAACATGCCAAGGAAATTAAGGATATGTGGTAGGTGTAAGCAACCTTCTTACCACAATCGCAAAACATGTAGGGCAAACATTTGATGTATTCACATATGTTACATTACACTTTCAATTCAAATAAATAAGAAATTTTCAATGTTTGAATTATACGTTTTGTTTGACTATTCTATTTTTATACTCTATCAAAAGTTCGTACTTTAGCGGTTGTGGTATGAACCTTGCTTAACATATGTGAATATTGATAAAGAACACATATGTTTTGCAGATTTAATTCATACTTTCATGTAAATTTCACATTTATCATGTTGTTCATTCATATTTGTATCAAAAAATAAAGGAAGAAACTAGATAAATTTCAGTAATTTTTTCAACAAATATGAAATTTTTAATTAAAAATTACATTTTCCATCCAAATATTTTTTACTTCAAACAGTCAAATATAATTCATTACAACTACTTTCAAATCGAAAAAATAAAACCTTACTTAAATTAAAACTATATTAAAGTTTTTTCCACAGATCTCTTGTTTCATACAATAGCTCGTACGTCACTTCCGCTTGTTTACGCTGAGCTAATTCAATCCAATCGTCCGCAAGATATTCATTTGGTACTCCCCATTTGTAATGTTTCATGAATACTAAATCCATATGAAGCATAACAAATAGTCCACAATCCGCACTGTAAATCATTGATATAACATTTATTATTAAACCACCAAATAATTTATAAACTATAAAACTATATGTATGTATTACAGTAATCACAAAAGTAATAAATATTTTGTACTTACTTTTCTCCTTGTTGATGATCATACGGCGTCTTCGAAACCTTACATTTTTTCTTAAATTCAGGACTCACATATTTAGTTTTGTGAAGCACATCTAATATGTATTGTCCATATCTTGCAGCATTTTCTTCACATTGTTTACGGAGCTTTGTGTCAAAGAATAACGAGTTGTAATGGGTCCAAGACTGATCAAAGTAATCAAATACTAACAAAGTCCAATGAATACCCCTACTAACATCTGTAATCATCGAATGACACATTGGAGCAACTATATAAGATATTATCCCTCTTACAGCCTCATTTATTAACCGATCTGATAGGTGGGGGTCTATGTTTGCCTGAGCTGACTTGCAATTTATCATTGTTTGTCAAATAAAAACAACATATTGTATATTTCATTATGAATACTTCTTAATAAAGTATGTATAATTTATGACAGACAATACAGATATTCAGTAAATTATACATAATTTACCTTCTAAAAAGATACTTTCAGTAAATTATACATACTTTACGAATCATTCTAAATCTTTCATCTATATAAAAAATGTAATGTATGACCTAAAAAAATATCTATTGTGAAATTATGAATTCTTTAAATAAAACTTACCCATAATTCAGACGAGAACGAACACTTGTCCAGCCCCAACCAAAACTTGGGAAGATAGATGCTTTGACCACCAATTTATAAGCTGAGCATCGGTTTCACAGTTCATCATAAGCCAATTCACCTCTCTTCCTCTAACATCACTCGTCAGATTGGATTCCCATACAATTGTTCTGCATGTTAATTGTTGTTAGTTTAAAAAACTGAATTTATAGCAAAATAGTTATATTATATTAGAGATAACAGATTATGTTCGTTACAATCATCATAATGTAACACAAACAACAAAACATTTCAAAACATAGACAACGACAAGGATTTAAGCTTCTATTTCATTACTTCATCTTCACTCCTTGGTTAAACTCCTCAAGCAGACCTTTCTCATTATCTTTCACTTTCTTCCAAACTTTGCTTTTCTTCCAGTTGCTAAGTTTTTCATCATCCTCAATCGAAACTCCCTTCCCCTTTTTATCCACTTCTTCAACATTCACTACTTCCTTTTTCGCAATTTCCTTCTTTTTGTCTTTCTCGGCCTTTTCTTTTGGCTCGGCTTTTTCAGTTAGTTTCCTTGTTCTGGGAGCTTGTTTGATTCTCTTAATAAGAGAATTCTGTTTTGGTGTTTCAACAGGATCAACTGTTTTATCCGATCCACCCTTAACAGCTCTTGATTTTGTTCTCTTCTTCTTTCCTGTTGTTGGAGTAGTCTGGACAAAGTCATCATCTATGAGTGTATCTGTTTCAGCATTCTCTTGATAGGTTTTTGCAACTTGAACAACGTCGGTGAAGTCGGGTGGATTTGTGAAATCTATTCCCAAATCAAAATTGGGAGTTGAACTATAATTCTTCTCTTCCTCATTAGGCACCAACACAATGGCTGTGCATGGCACGTTTCCATCTTCATCTGACAACAACAATCATGTAAAAAAAAATCATAAATCATAACATAGGAAAAAAATTATATATCATTTTTCCTGTGATAATAATAGTATCTATAAAGTATGCATAATTTACCATAAACTATAATTGAAAACAGTAAAAGTATTTATAATTACTAACCTTCCAGTTGTTGTTCTTGAACATTTTCTTCTTCCTGAACCTTATCATCCGGTTGTACTCCATCAATCTTCTCATCATTGACATTATCTTTCTCCCCAACATTATTTTCTTCCTCATTCTGGTCCACATTAACTCCACCACTTCCTTCATTATAATCATTATGAATCAATGATTCATCCCTCTGTTCAGACTTTAAAAGTAACTTCAGTTGTGTTACTTCATTTCTCAAACTTTCAATTTCCTCATCCTTTTTCTTTAATTCTTCTCTTTGTTTATTCACTTCTCTACTCAGGGCTTCCATCATCTCCATGTTATTCAATTGTTCATCAAAAGGTATTTCCACTACTACCTTTTCAGTAAACTTTAACATTTTCCTTCTCTTCTTCACTCACATCATCCACAACATCCTCAAAAACCTGTACGTAAAAAGTTACATAAATCATATAGTCTTCTGTACATGCATACAACCAACCTTCTGAAATTATATGTAATTTACGATAAATTACATATACTTTTCAAAGAAATATAACATAGTTATAAAAAATTTAAACTTTCATTAATGAAAAAACACATAAAAAGTTAATTTTACCTCCTCAGGTACCAGTGCAGCTAGATCTTTTTCCATCCCATTAATAAATCCATCCACAGACCACCTCAAGAACCTTGGGTATCTTGTTGCATTCAGTGCATTTTTCGGATACAGATTAGTATGCATGCACACCCAGAACTAAAGGAAAAAAAGAAATGTAAATTACTCATACTTTATATGAAATAATATGCAATTTATATAAAAAGTTGTTCTAAAAAAGTTACTCACAGGCAAAAGTAACAAGCAACCAGATGCTTTGGTTGGGTCTTCTAAATGTTTGTCGATCGTTTCCATCATATATGAGTGTATGGCTCTTGGCCATGACACCCTGTTGATTGCTCTTCTAGATTGGATGTTCTTATAAATGCTAGGAAATACAGTGAAACTAGCCAAAGTCGCAAACAGGAAGCTCGCCGATAACATCATTATTAGAAGACCAACAAATTCTATTGCTGGTTCACTGTTCCTCACGCATTTCTGAAGTGCATTACCAACAACAGCACTAGAAAGACCCATATTTTTGTTTCTTGATGCTTCAAGTGTTTCATTGAAATACTTGGTCAAGAACGCACACTTCAAAGGATCAATATCATTTTTCTTTGGGAATGCCTCATATTCAGAACCCTCCATGGGCATTCCCAACAACAAAGAAACATCTTCAGGTTTGAATTCTATCTCAACACCACCAATAACAAATTTCTTTGTCGATTTTTTATATCGACAAAGAACATCCAAAATGGCAATCGTTGGACGAGTAGTATAATTCTCTCTTAATATAGTACCTTCTGCCATAGCATCAAATAGTTGGCTGAATGGAGTTTTGCTTATCTCCTCCTTCATTTCTTCAGTCATATAGCTACGGATGCTATTGATCAACTCTATTGGTTTACTAAGGGTGTATCTGAATAGAGCCGATGTCTTTTGCTCCGGTATTAGCTTCTGTTCCCCTACAATATCAACCCACTTACTCGAGCTTCCTTTACCCTTCAACTTCAAACTTTTAGAACTACCACCAGCCTGCACAATATCACAAAAAAACAAAATTGTACACTGTCACATAAATCATGTAAAGTACGCATAGTTTACTTAACATGATGAAAAAATCTATATACAGAATGAATATTTTAATGTATATCCCAAATATGTATATACAACAAGGGAGAAACTCTTAAAAGATTAACACAGATATGTAAATTAATTATAATTTATCAATTTAGCTTCACAATATCAATAAATTATATCATATTCCAAATACATTACCTCAGATACTGATGTTTCTTTACTTTTTGATTTCTTCTTAACAACAACTTCTTCAACAGTTGCTTTTCTTTTCATTGGACTCCTTCTTACTGTTGTTGTTTCTTCCGTAACATTCGATTTAGATTTACCTTTAGGTGCCATATTCAACCTTTTGCTGCAATAAACATCATTTTCATTAAACCCTAAACCAAGAACAAAATTTTCATTAAACCCTAAAACAAAAATAATGGGTTCATTTTCCATAAATTATATGTTTTTTTTAACACAAAAGTATCTTCTTTTTAGACAGAAGTAAAAGTTTAAAAAGAAAAATTAGGTTTTTCAAGTAAAACTAAAAATTGTAATGTCGAGATTATCTTCAAAAACATCTAAAGATCTATTATTCCTGAAACAAAACCGATTTTGTACCCTGTTTTTTTTAAAACAAAAGAACGAAAAAACCCTAAACCATTTCAACAGCCATTAAACCGAAAAGAACCTTCCTATTTTCATAGATATCTTTACCTAAATCAACAAATCCTCTTCAATAGAAAGTGAAAAGGACATGCAACAACAATTTATAATGATTTCAATGAAAAGAATCACACGTTTCGTTTTAAATCGTTTTGATAACGAAAAGGGGTTTATGAACCAGCTTACCTTTTCACCTGAACAGATTCTTCAATGGAAAAGATGAATGGAGAAGATGAAAGGATGCACACTTTTTGTTTCGAACGATCTCTTTAGGGTTTTTCTTCTAGAAATCCGGAAGATTTGATCGAAATCCCAAATCAAGTAGGTATAGAGAGAGAGAGAAAGTGTCTTTATGAAGAGTGAGATCCATTCTGTTTCGGCTGCCTTAGATACTCCATAAATCACGCCCACGGGTTTTGGGAAAGTTTCCTAAAACCCTCGTAAATTCAAAAAACCCGGGGTTTTTTGAATTGGGATACATTTGGTATTACCCAATAAATTATCTATACTTTATACCCTTCCTGTAAAAGGACCAAAAATCCATAATCTGTGAAGAATGGTCTATAAACCTATTATCAAATTATTTTTGGTCTATATACCCATGGACTCAAAAAAAAAAAAAATGTATTGCCCCTTATTCTTTACCACTTCTTCTATATGAAAATATTAAAATTTTCTTTTCTGAACTTTATTGCCCCACCCCTAACCTAACTCCAAGCAAAATCCAACCAAAAATTTAGTTACAACCCACTTAAATTTCTACCCCATAATCTAAGTTCCAATTCGCCTAAATTTGTCCAACAAACCTATTTTTGAACAGTTTTTCTAATTATATAAAGTTCCAGTACCCATCTATTTCTAATCATAAGTTTCTATTATTTCTAGTTTCAATTGTCACCTTATTTTAATTTATTTTCTAATTGTTAATCTAAATCGATTTCAATCATAAAGAGAAGTCAATTCGAGTCATCCAAACTTTGATTTTGTACATTGAAAAGAAAATTACTAAGAAGTTCAACACAAAATCAACCATAGATGATTTTAGAGATTTGAAATAGCGACGTGTTCCATTTCGATAAATTAAGAGAAAAAACTATGAGGCGTAGTAATCCCACGTTATTTTTCTTATTTGTGTTTAATCTTAAGACTTATTGATCTTTTTAAGTGGTAATTTTGATTCAAATTACTCCTATCAATTTCTTAAATTAGTTTATAACTAAAATGGTCCTCCTAACAAAAATCCACGTCCGGACATTTGATTTCTTTGAAAAGGATAATTTTACATGAACGAAAAATTCTTTGGAAGATGGTACGTTGTGTTTGATATCAGGGAAGCAATTCAATGGAACTAAAAAGTTTCCATAGAAATAAGAGTTCTTTCGTTTGGTTGTCATTTATTATTCCGTGGAATTACAAACTCTATTATTTAGTTGACAACTAACTTCTACGAATATAATATTCAATTAAAGAGCTTTTATTAACTCTTTATGTAGTCAAAACGACATTTTTACCCTTATGTTGCTAAAATTACATTTTTCACCCTTATGTTGCCCCAAATACATTTTCACCTTTATGCTGCTCAATGAGATTTTACTAATATAAAAAGGTAAAAGTGTCATTTTAATATAAAAGTGTAGACAAACTATTTTTGCAAGAATGTCAGTTTGGTATTATACGAGGTTAAGAATGTCATTTTGACAACATAAAGGTAAAATATCATTTTTGTAGTGGAGTGGCCCCTCCATTAAAGAGCAGCATCAAGCCATCAACAATCTGTTTCTCTCTCTAAAAATTATGTATAAAAACCCTACAAAAACATAATTAACATGAAGTACCCATTACTACTACAACATAATCAAAGAACAAAAGTTCCACCTACCCAGTACCCATCTCTCATTTTTCTCTCTTAAAATTTGCAACAACAAACCCTAGTCCATGGAATCTCTGACTAAAATCCAACTCCTTCAACTCTCATTTGCTGCTCTTCTAATCTTCACCCTTCTAACCCACTCCACTCAATTCCTTCACTTTCTTTCCATTAATTCCACTTTTTCCTTATCCTGTGCCTGGTGTTGTTTAATCACTCTGTTTTTTAACGTAAAATTTCGTCCTTATCCTACCCTACTCCTAGATTATTCTTGTTATAAACTGCCCTGCCACAGGAAATTTAATTACGACGAGTATTTCGTTCGTCGTAGTAAACGATTTTCAAAAGCAAGTGAGGAATTCATGCGAGGAATTTACTTAGAATCGGGACTTGGTGATGAAACCTACGCACCCCCATTCATTTTTACAACTGACGATGAATCTAAGCTAAAATGTGCCGTTCAAGAATCTCAAGAAGGTATGTTCTCCGCTGTCGATTTTCTTTTATCAAAAACAAACGTTGACCCACAATTGATCGACGTTCTGATTGTGACAAGTGGCATGTTTACACCCGTTCCTTCTCTCACTTCTCTCTTAATCAATCGGTATAAATCAAAGTCAACGATTAAAAGTTATAATCTTAGTTCAATGGGTTGTAGTTCAATGGGTTGTAGCATCTAGTATACTTCGTGGGTGTAACAAAATTCAGTACGCCTTAGTTGTTGTTACTGAGAGTATTAGTTTGAATTGGTATTTCGGTGATGACCGTTCCATGTTGGTTACTAATTGTATATTTCGGGTCGGCTCAGCTGCTACGATTATTACTAATGACCCGAGTCAGAGAAAACTCGCCAAATTCGAAATGGTTGACTCGTTGAGAACTCACCACGGAGCCGATGACTCGGCTTATAAAGCCGCGTTTCAACAAGAAGACCATAAGGGTAACATTGGAATTTCACTTACTAAAGATTTGATAAGAGTAGCTGGTGTTTATTTACGTGAGCATATAAAAGAACTTGCCCCACGAGTTTTACCACTGAGTCAACTCGTTCTATATGCTTACTCGGTTGTTCTGTCCGGGTTGACTCGGGGTGAGTCGAAACCGATTGTACCCGATTTTATGACAGCATTTGACCATGCTTGTATTCATACCGGTGGGAAAGCAGTGATTCAACAAGTTGGACAAGTTTTAGGACTGGGTGATGAAGTGACTGAGCCAGCTCGGATGAGTTTACACCGATTTGGGAATACTTCAAGTAGTCTTGTGTTTTATGAGTTGGCTTATTTTGAAGCTAAAAAGAGAATTAAAAAAAGGAGATAAAATATGGGTTTTGGCATTTGGGACAGGGTTTAAAGTGGGTAGTATTGTTTTTAAGTCTTTGAGAGATTCTTGTTATGAACATGATAATCCATGGAATGATTGTATTCATAGGTACCCCATGAAAACTTGGTAGAGATCTATAGAGTGAAGATAGTATTGATATACTTGTGGTATGATTTTATGAAGAAACTTTAGATAGTGAAAAACGAAGAGAGAGAGAGAGAGAGAGATTATGATAATGGGTATTGTATTTGTGGTATTATTTTATAAAGAATTTAACTTTGAGTTCAAATGGTTGTTGCATGGTATACATATTGTAACAAACTAACAATGCTAAATGGTCTTAATAAGATACGTGTATCACATGTGTATGTACGTGACAGATCAAGAAGACGAGATCCGACGATCAAGAAGAACTGTTCAAGAAAAATTGTTGGTTGACCCGGGGCTGAATTGCCACTCCAATTATCATGTAATTTCTGTCCGCATGCCTTCACCAATTAGAGTTGGCTACATCTCTATTCAATCGGTGATCAACCCTAATTTTTGGACCATAACATTACTTATACGATTTGACAAGGAGCCCTAGAAAATTTGCATTATTATGGAAACCTCTTTTTAAGTGGTAGGTCTAATTTCATTATGACCCATGAGAACGACACACCAACAGATTAACCAATCAATGCCTTCCTATTTATATATATCATCCTCATTAGACAAATTTAGTAAATATTTAGATCGAACGGCTCCACGCTCTCCCTCAAGAGAGACAAAGGGGGTCGGTCAGTTCCCTCTCTTCCATCATCGACATTAGATAGAGATTGGGAATGAGACAGAGGAGGAGACGATGGACCTGCTTGTTTTGTTGTTGTTCCTCCGACGAAGAGAGATTGGAGAAAGAAGAGAAAAAAGTAATGATTTTCAGTTCTAAATTTGGAGAAAAGAATTCGAAAAGATAAGAAAAAATTAAAGATACGAATTGAAGAAATTATATAAACAAATTTATATCTAAACTATTAAAAGTAAAGAAAAAAAACGTTTTGTAACCGTGGAGGCCACAAAGATTTGTTTCTGTTTAAAAGATAACTCTAATTACACGCAGGCCGTGCCTGAGAATTTGGGGGCCCCGTGCAAAAATTGAATTTAGGCCCCCTGACTTCAGTACCAACGATACATAAAAACAAAATATATCATTAGATCGATAAAAACCATGGAATCCAAATGTATTTTAAAAAAAAATTGTCATAGAAAAACATTTTTATAATATCTAGTTTAAGGATCTATAATCACTTATGAGCAAAAAAAAGTTGTCTGTATCATGATTTTTACATGTATATATACATATTTTAAAATTATGTGTTAATTTTGTCGGATTTTTATTTCTTAAATCACTTCACAAAAAGAAAAGAAATGCATCCAAAATTACAAAATAATTGGGAAAAGTGTCATTGAGCAAAAAGAAAGATTTATTTAACAAGTTACCCTCATCATCATACAAAAGCACAACTAAAAAAAAAACCGGGGTGGCCGTGGATCGAACTTGCGTCACTTGATTGGAAGGCATTGTATGCTACCAACTGAGCTGGGTGTATGTATATATGTTTTAACCCATCAGTTTATATATATCTACTTAAAGAGTTTGAAATGCAAATGGCCCCTTAGTGGTGGGGGGCCCAGTGCGAGCGCCCTGCTCGCACCCCCCACTGCACGGGCCTGATTACACGAATATAGAATACTTTTATAACCAGGAATATAATACTTAGATCCCTCGACTCATTGAGTCGGATTAGAGTCGCATATCACATTATCAATAGTTAAAAGTTTGAATGTAACATTTTTCTCTTTATCACCCACTTTCACCCATTACCAATACCATAAATATAAGGGGTCTACAAGTTTTAATGAAAATATTCCTAAGATAATACCTAATATGTCTAAGACATAATATAATGAATCACCTTATTCAATATTTCAATCATTCTTACAATCTTTTTAACAAGTGCAACTAGAAAATAGCACGCCATGTGACATATTGTTTTTTTGTTAAAAGACATATATCGTATGTTCATTATATTCATCGCCCTCATCACATATTTGGTTACCAAATTAGAGGAACATTACAGAGATGGGAAACTTTTGCCTGTATTTTATTGATTAGAATTTTGAATTTAAGTTTTTTGTCCTATTTAATAATTTAGCCTTAGATTTCCCAAATTGTGTATTTTATGATTGGGTAAATCTTGAGAATAAACTACTTTATCTAGGTCTCATGATCCACAACCTCAAGGGCTCAAGAGGTGAATGAGTACTTCTAGACCAAAATTGAGGGGTTGATATGTATTGGAGGGAGGAATAAAAATTCTGCAAACCTTGAATGGTCTAGATGAAAATTTGTGTTACTTTTTTTTTATTATTATTATTTTTTATTCATAAACATACAAAAACAACCTTCAGACCAATCTACGTTCATGCATTTACTTTGTTTGTGTCTAAATTACATATATAGTAAATCATGGGGCAAACTACTTTCGCATAGAAA
>BEHA01050182.1:224384-250358 GCA_002897215.1 Eschscholzia californica subsp. californica
GTTATTGCCAGGTTAGTGAGGTCACTATTTTGTCTAGGGAAGGATAAGGGAGTACTTTTACAAAGTGGGTCTTTTTCACATTAATATTTATGATAGGGCTTACTTCTCTTTTATGTCCCATATTTGGGCTTTAAAATTACCGGCCCGTTTTTTCCCGGCCCCTTAGATAATTTGGGGTAGGTACGTGGTAACTTTTCGGGCAAATTACGGGTTTGTTATGAGTCGTAGAAACTAGAAACCAACACGAGGTTTACCACCCATCCACCCTCCTTTTAGTGAGCTTTCTAATGGATTCAAATCTTCCATTTAACCGTCGCTTGAGTAATTAAAAAATGTAGTACTTTTATAAACACATTTTCTTGGTGACCCTATTTAAAATAGTGAGATATTACGTTCTAAAGCCGATAATATTACTAATTGCTTCACATAATACTATAATAACATGTTGTCACTTGTCAGAATGTTGTGAAATTCACTTTAGCTGACCAATTACATGTACATCTCTTTATCGGAGAGACTGCTGAGTCTGAATCTTACCGTTTGTGAAAAAACATGTTATCAGCATGATAGGTCTACTACGTTGTGGTCTTGTGAGGAAGTGTACTTTAACAATTGACAAAGCTGGATGACAGGTAGTCTTAATCACTTAGAACTAAACACTATTTAGGTTTTTTTTTTTTTTTTTTTGTTAAAGGGAAAGCTACTAACGCAAGAACTACACAAACGAGGACGGGAAGATCTGATCGAGCAAGCCAAGTCCAATTTCCTCCATGCAGGCGACTCCATTTAGCCAGCTGATCCGCTCTAGTGTTACCTTCCCTATTGACGTGGGAGTAAATAATTCTGATGAAGTTTCCTTCCAGTTGGCGGATTCGGTCGAAGAGCTTGAATGTTTGCCACCCAATATCTGCCTGTTTACCATTGAGCATCTGAACAATATTACTATTATCGCTTTCAATATGGAGGTACGCAATGTTCTTTGTAGCCGACCATTGAAGCGCTTTGACGATTGCCCAGCCTTCACATTCTTCAGCGTTTTGTCCTCTGAAGTTACAAGCCGTCGCCGCTAAGAAAGAGGCTTGATCATCATACACCACATTACTAATTCCTGCAAATTCATTGCCCTCCACGAATGAGGCATCGACATTAATCTTGATGAAAGGCGCTGTCGGTGGGGACCAGTGGGAGTTCCTCTCCTGAGGGGGAGTTATTACCGCCTCCTTAAGAACAGTTGTATTGCTTTTAATCTGTTCAATAATCATCATAGGTGAAACCTTATTTGTCGAAAAGCATTTGTCACACCTCGCTTTCCATATCTGCCAGAGAATATTAGCAAAAAGGCCGCTGATCTGCTCATCAAGAACTTTCCAAGAAGTAATCCAGTCCACCAGGTTAGTAATATTGCCAGAGATAATATTAAAGTGAAACCAAACCACAGAAGCAAAATCACAATGTAAAAGAACATGAGTAGTCGTTTCAGTTTCTCGACAGAACGTACATTCGAAGTTATGATCAGTAAACCGACCAATAATACTACGCACCGGTAAACTGTTGGTACAACATTTCCACAGGAATAGTTTGATTTTTGGTTGGACCGGTATATACCAAATGAAGTGCCAATCTTTAATAGAATACTCATTATATTTCGTACGTAAATAATAGTACATGGATTTGATTGTGAATTTACCCGATTTCGTAAGAGACCATTGAGCCGTGTCATCCATGTGTGCCTGCAGATTTATACTCAAAATGGAATTAGATATATCTCTGTTAAAACACTGCGTAATCATATTCGTATTCCACTGGTTATTAATAATAAGTTGGGAGACTTTAGTGAGGTTACTATTATTGGTATTATCTAAAGGCGGCGGGTGGTTGGGAATCCAGTAATCCGACCAAATATTAATGTTAGTACCTTTATTGATATCCTAGAAGGTTAAGTTGTAAACGTTATCCAGCTGCTTGGATATGGATTTCCAGAACCACGAGTGATGGTTCTTGGCTCGAATAGGTTTATGATCACTGTTGAAATACTTCGCTCTGAGAATCCTGGCCCAAGGAGAGCCGGTCACTTTGAGAAGTCGCCACAATAACTTACTTAAGAAGGCCTGGTTATCCAGAGCAGGTAACCGAAGCCGAGACCCCCCAATTTCTTAGGAAGACAAATAGCGGACCAGTTAATGGTATGAATCGTTTTAGATTTTCCCCACCAGAAAGTTCGTTGAAGAACTTCAATGCGACTACTTATGCCCTTGGGAATGACAAAACACTGCATTTGGTATCGGGGAACAGCCGCAGCTATCGTATTGATAACAATAGCGCGACCAGCGGGAGAGAGGAGGGAAGTCTGCCATTTGGAGAGTTTCGATTGGATCTGAGTTATGAGGGAAGAGAACAACTTCCTTTTATTCGCACCAATGAAGAGGTGGGTACCCAGGTATTTATCCAGATTAGAAGATTGACGGACCTTGAAATCACGAATGATCATACGTTTGAATTTCGGATGGGTGTTTTTAGAGAAGAATATGGAAGACTTAGTGAAGTTGATCATTTGACCCGAGGCATTGCAGAAGGTGTCCAGAATCTTTTTTAGGGTGGTGATATTGTCCAGGGAGTTCAGACCAAAAATGATGCAATCATCAGCAAAGAGGAGATGCTTAATCGTAATGTCTGATTTAGGAATCGGGAAGCCCTGAAAGGGAGTGGAATTACTATTGGTTTCTAAAAGGCGACTAAGACCTTCCATAGCAATAGTGAACAGAAAAGGAGACAAGGGATCACCTTGCCGGATACCCCTACTGACATTAAAGGTAGGACCGGGACGGCCATTAATAAGAACAGCCATGGACGAAGTGGAAATGCAGGTGTGCACCAGGCTAATCCACTTGGAATTAAAGCCCATCTGGCCCATAATGGTCTCTAAGAAGTTCCATTCGATCCGATCGAAGGCCTTAGACATGTCCAGCTTAAGCGCGAAATAACTCTTCGAACCTTTGGTGAGTTTGAAAGAATGGACCACTTCTTGGCTGATAATGATGTTATCCGTAATCTGCCTCCCAGGCACATACGCGGCCTGAAAGGGCGAAATGATATCAGGAAGCACCATCTTAAAGCGGTTAGCCAGGATCCTGGTGATGGTTTTGTAGGTAGAATTCATAAGACTGATGGGACGGTAGTCCGCTGTCGTCTGAGGAGTTTTAGTTTTGGGAATGAGACAGATGTGAGTATGATTGACCTGCTCAGGAAGAGTAGAGAGGGTAAAAAAATCTGAGACAAGCTGAATCATATCGCCTTTCACCGTATCCCAATTGGTCTGATAGAAAAGAGGGGGAGAACCATCCGGTCCTGGGGCCGAGTCAGCCTTGAGAGACAAGATGGAAGCGTGAATTTCCTGCTCCGAAGGAATACGAGAGAGAGTAAGGTTAGACGAGTCAGAGATTTGATGAGGGAAAAGATCCAGTAAGTCCTCGGAGATGATCGACCCCGAAGAGGTGGAAATACAACCAAGATTGGTAGAGAATAAGTTAGCAATATCCAAAGCTCCTTGTATCCAGGCGCCATTATTGTCCTTGATAGCTGTAATGCGATTCTTTCTGTTCCGATTTATCGCCTTAGCATGGAAGAATTTGGTGTTTTGATCCCCCAACTTAATATTGTCATTCCTGGATTTCTCTTTCCAGAGGCTTTATAGTTGATTATAGGCTTCTTCTAAGAGAAAAGATAACTGGTAAGCCCTATTACCACAATCAGCATGCTGGAGAGCCTCAGTAAGTCCACGAATTCTAGTGTCAATGTGACCAAAAACCTGTTTGTTCCACTTGGCTAAGTTAATGGCTAAATGATTCAGTTTGGGTTGAATAGATTGCTTGTTAGAAGGCCAATGAGATCTGATAAAATCATTACACTCCGGATGAGACATCCAGGTCCTAATGAACTTGAACGGGCGTTTGCCAAGATTGGTTAAAGCAGTGGTAGTGAGCAGGATGGGGATGTGGTCCGAACCAACTCCTGGAAGATGAGTAACCAGAGAGGTCGGGAAGTCCATCAACCAGGAGTGGTTAGTGAGGGCCCGGTCTAATCTCTCTTTAATGAGAGCCCCTTTAAATTGCCTATTAGTCCAAGTGTAAGTGGTGCCCTTATAACCCGCATCTTTAAGGCCCAAACTATTAATCTTCAAATTAATCTTAGAGACCTGGCTAGAAATCGCATTACTTCCTCCCTCCTTGTCCGACGGATGAAGGATGGTGTTGAGGTCGCCAATGACCACCCAAGGGACATTAGAGTCAATGTTGAGTGAACTAAGAGTGTTCCAGGGTATCATTCTAGTATTTCTATACGGGCTCCCATAGAAGCCCGTGAGCACTAAACTATTACCATTGTCAATGTGAGAACATTTTGTGTGGATCATGTGGTCATCCGAATACAAAATATCAACATCATATTCCCGGGTCCAGTATAGCACTAGACCCCCGGCTTTGTTTTTCGGATCCACCACATGTAAGTTATAGTTGGAATAAAACTTGAGCACCTGAGTGAGTTGCTTAGTGGTGCCTTTAGTCTCTGAGAGGAAGATAAAGGCAGATCTGTGTTGCTTAATAAGGCCAAAAAGATGTTTACGGTTCAAGTATTGTCCACACCCACGAATGTTCCAGGCCAATATGGATAAATCCGGTTTAGGGGGGTCCATAACAACCACTAAAGGCACTCCCTGAACGAGATAGACAGGCAAAGGGCAAGGACCAACTAGGCAGAACAGGCCAAAAGATCAAACAGAGAGCACAATCAAAGAAAACAGAACAGGCCAAGCCTCCACTAGCAAGGAAGAGAACAGAACAAACAGAAACAAGAACAATAATACTAAGTTAACATAACTAACATAACATAAACAGTAATACTAATATGAAACTAGATAAACAGTCCAACAAAACACAAAAAAACAGCCCAACCCCCACTAGAACAAGAGGGCCAACCTACACCGGTACTGACTGCCAAAGGGCCAAAAAGGATGCCACCACCCTAGAGTCTGAGTCGACTCAGAGCTTAGACATCAACTAGGCCTCAGATACCCAAGGCAAGCTCTATGGCCGATAGTACCAGCAAGGAGAAACAAACAGAAACAAAGCCAGACCTGAACCAGAACAACTAAACAGAAACATGAACTAACTTAATAACACTAACAACAAAAGAAAATGAACAGCAGGAGAAGACTAGGTAGACTGGACCGGTGGGATTACATCATCCCCTTCATCCCCTTGCACAAGGATGTTGAGACTACGAGACAAGATCATGGATTCTTCAAGGAGAGCACGAGTTTCCTGGTTGTCCGATAACATGGCCTGAATCTGGTTATCTTCCTCAGAGAACTCTGAAGAACTGATGGAATGGTGACTGACTTGATCACGATGACGCTTCCCAGAGGGGTTAAAGAGGAGGTGGGGAGGGGTGGGGTGGTGCACTGGAGATGGTGGTGGGGCTATCAAAACAGGTTCAACCGGATCAGGGGAAATAATAATCGTCTCATCAAAAGTATCATCCATTGGGTCGGAATCGGTATGCTCATCATCACCAGAGAAATAATATTGGAGAGGGTGGGGAAAACGGTTCAGAGGGTGCTCAATAATGCGACAATGTTGACAGATCGCCCCTGGAAACTTCTTATAACTGATCTTGATTTCCGAAACAGTATCATTGAATATGGGGTTGATGACAGCAAGCAGAGGTGAACGAACGTCATAAAGAAATTGAATCCGGATCACAGGGTTGTTAACACAGCCTAAGTTGCGAGGACGGATCTGGATTATCTTCCCCATACACTCAAAAATGGCTTCCAGGTCAACTTTATTCTGGATTGATTGTGGGATGCGATAAAGAGAACACCAAAAAGGCTCATAAAAAAGATCGTCTGTACCCTCGGCCAGAGGGAACTCCACCTGTTTGAGAACCAACAATAACCCTCGAAGAACCCAGGGTCTACCATAGTTAAGTGCGTTCAGGACAAATAGACTCTTGGGTTTGATGAGGAAAGTATTGATCGGTCCTTGGGTTAAGGCATAGTCACAGTCCCTGAAGAACCGAGACTGTGGGTACAGGAGACTCTTGATGAAATTGAGGGAGGCTTCATAGGGGTTACACCACCGAGCAACGAATCCTTGGGATATAGGTTGAAGTTCCGGTTTGGTTGAAGGTTTGTCAAATCTGATGGACAGACGTCCTCTAGAGGAAAGGGTGGATTGGGAAGCCATTGAACTGACGATGAAGAGAAAGAGGGAAAGGGGTATGGTGTTGGACCAGGTTGAACAGAGGTTTGACCGGTGGAGTTTAAATAGAAGAGAAGATGGGGAGCGAGACAAGCCACAAACGACGAGAGCCAAGAAACTCCAAGAAACCATGATTCAAATGCATGCAAGGGGATTGGGGGGATGTCACCACCAGAGCAGCCTACTCTCGAGCTCCGGTGACGACTACCCGCATTCTAGAGAGAGAAAGACGACACAGGGAGAAAAAGAGAAGACGCTAGAGAGAGAAAGAGAGAACCAGGAAGAGAAAAGGGAAAGACAAAGAGTGAGAGAGATAAGTACCTTGATTGATAAGCACAGATGTGATGGTTGCGTGTTCGAGGCAAATGAAACTGCCGATCTGTCTTAACTCCGAGAAGAGGTACAGCCAATCGCCTTTACTGTAGACCTCGGGAACTAAAGAAGAGTGAATCTTCGGGAAGATCTTCAGCCGCTCCGATAGGGTATCTCAACCGGTGCTTTGAATGAGGATAGTGCTTAACGAAAGAGGAAGGAAGGTTGATGATTCCCGAGGGATTAATCAACCAGTAATTAGTTTGGAGTGTTCGACTGGTAGTAAATGCGCCGCCGGGGAAGTGGAAAGGGGAAGATGAAAAGGAGGGAGAGAAAAACCCTAGCTTACGTCACTCGAGACACTCTCTCTCCTCAAAAAAACCCCCCAGGAATGTATGTCCGAACTAAACACTATTTAGGTAGTAACTTGTTTTAAAATCATGACTCCCTAGACTGCCAAAGCCAACCGAATAGCTACTAGCATAGAGGACCAATTTCTTCATAAAAAAAAAAAAGCATAGAGGACCAATTTTGACTCTCAAAGTAGTTAATGGGTTGTCGGGTCAAGAAAAGGGTAAAATAAGGTCCATCCAAAAATATCCTAAGGACAAGAAACCAGAGGCAGGGCTGGCTGTTTTGTCGGGTCGAAGACGCTAAAACCTGGTGCGCCTAAAAATAACGTAAGGACAAGAAACCACCTTAGCCCGTCGTATCCGCCGCTGGTACGGGTGGAGGACAAGAGGGTTTATCGTTTATATTAAAACCTAATTAAATCTTCGCTTTCTCTCTTCTACACTATTTCTTCCCTACCCTAGTCTCAATCTCTTTCAACCCACAACCATGTCTTGCTACAAAGGAAAATACCATGGTAACTCCATCACTTTCTCTCTCCACTTTACATCTATCCTCTGTTTCTCTCTCTAGTTTAGTTTTTGTTTATAATCTTGTTTTGGGTTTTCAATAGTGATTTCTATTGTTTCTCTAATTTGTCAGTATACTTTGTTTAGAATTAGATGAATTTATCTGGGTAATTGGTGTTTTTCTATTTCAAATGGTTTTAGATATTATTTAGCTATTTGATGGTTATCTGGCCTTTGGGTTCTTTTTATTTTATCAAGATAGTTGATCTAAGCTGATTTATTGCTGATCATATTATAAGATCTATTCAAATTCTTCATTAACATAAAAGCCCTTAAATGTCTAGAATAATAGAAATGTTGTATTTTACCTGATCTTTTAGTTGTTGTCTTGTTGATTGATCTCCATTTTGTTTTCATAACTCAAAAAGGGGGTAATTCAATTTTTGATTCATTATCTCTCTAACTTGTTCAATTTCACAGATGAGCTTATCGCAAATGCTGCTTATATTGGTACTCCTGGAAAGGGTATCCTTGCTGCCGATGAATCGACAGGAACGATAGGCAAACGTCTTTCTAGCATTAATGTTGAAAATGTCGAATCAAACAGACGTGCACTTCGTGAGCTTCTCTTCTGCACTCCTGGTGCTCTCCAGTACCTAAGTGGTGTTATTCTTTTCGAGGAGACACTTTACCAGAAGACAGCTGCAGGAAAGCCTTTCGTCGATGTTCTGAAGGAAGGTGGTGTTCTCCCCGGTATCAAGGTTGATAAGGGTACTGTCGAGCTTGCCGGCACTAATGGTGAAACCACAACTCAGGGACTTGACGGGCTTGCTCAACGTTGCCAGCAATATTACGCAGCTGGAGCCCGGTTTGCTAAGTGGCGAGCTGTACTCAACATCGGCCCAACCGAACCATCTCAGTTAGCTATCAATGAGAACGCTAATGGGCTTGCTAGATATGCAATCATCTGCCAAGAAAACGGTTTGGTACCCATTGTGGAGCCCGAAATCCTCGTTGATGGGTCTCACGATATCGACCGATGCGCTGATGTGACTGAGCGTGTCCTTGCTGCTTGCTACAAAGCGTTAAATGACCACCATGTTCTTCTCGAAGGAACTCTCTTGAAACCCAACATGGTGACTCCCGGATCTGATTCCAAGAAAGTCTCCCCGGACGTTGTTGCCGAGTACACAGTCCGAGCACTTCAACGGACAATGCCACCAGCCGTTCCGGCCGTGGTGTTCTTATCAGGAGGGCAGAGTGAGGAAGAAGCAACAGTGAACCTAAACGCGATGAACAAACTGAAGGGCAAGAAGCCATGGTCACTATCCTTCTCCTTTGGTCGGGCTCTGCAACAGAGCACATTGAAGACATGGGCAGGGAAAGAGGAGAACATTGAGAAGGCACAAGCTGCATTTTTGGCAAGGTGTAAGGCAAACTCTGAAGCTACACTTGGTACATACAAAGGTGATGCTGCACAAGTTGAAGGTGCTTCTGAGAGCCTTCATGTAACAGGCTACAAGTACTAAGTTCTAACCAGGTTTTTATTTTCTCTTTTGGTTGTGTGAGGGTTTAAATAGGACAGAGATAATGGATGGAGGTAGTGTCTTTTACTTTCTTCTTTGGTTTTTCTTTCATGGTGTGGTGGTAGTTGACCTTCTAAAATGATGTTCTCCTTTACTTAATGATATATCTGTTTTATATAAATTTGGCGATCTTCATGATGTGCACTAGCAGGTTAAGTTGGCCGGTTGGGCTGGAACCAGCCTGCAACCCACACTTCTCATGTGAGAGGTGGAAGTGTCGCCATCCCCACAGGTCATATTTGGGGCGCGAGAAAAGAATATGGTTGCCAAGAATAACAATCCCGTTATGTGATTTCTAGTAATTACTATACTTCTTCGATTTTATCATAGAGATTGATTTTGTATGTATGTTATTTGATTGAGGATTCTAAAGGAAAGGGAACCACAAACCCATTATGCCAAGAATAACAATCCCCTGTTCTCTGGGTTCAGGATTTCCCGCTAACGAGAGACAAGTATGACAAAATCACAACTTCAGCCTTATTAGGTTGACATAACATCTGTATTACAGAACTCCAATGTTCGACAGTTCGAAATCAAGTGTCACACCTTGTTTTCATCCGAGCTTCATTATCAAGATCAGCCTGTAGTTTTCTTTCCCTTTATTCAGTTTTTATGGAGATGTTAGTTTCAAACATCCAAAAGTAAATCAAAGTTGAGAGGAAAACAAAGAACTACTGAAAACAAGTAATAGAACAAGAACTTGTACATAGGATTTTACTCGATTTTTTTTTTTATGTAGAAAGAGAAGTAACAGAATAGTAATTTAATCTTAAAAACCAACAATAATCTTCGATGAATGAATATAAACAAAAACATAGAAGTAAACGCACGAATCATAGTATAAGAACTTAACTAGTAATTGGTTTCTTCAAGTACTTTTGTATTGATCATACTGGAGCCTTAACTACAACAGTAGGGAAATCAAACACCAAAATCTTTTCGGCTACTGGAGAGAATATCGCTGCAAATTTAACATGACTAGGATGAGCCATGTAATCATTTAAGTCATTTGAATTACAAAATGTCAACGAAAAGACGTGGGTGAAGCCTTGTCTCAGAACGTCTCGACTTCCCACATCACGTCCCCTGTTAAAAGAACACAAAGTACAAAAAGATCAAAAACCTCCGAAAAACTATTAGAAATTAATGGTCAATATCGAAATTCTCCTAGATAGCGACTATTTACTAGCATAGGAAACTTTCTAATGTTGTAGAATTTTGGCTATTTGAGAGATCATTAATCTCCAAGAAAAAGTTAACAAGTTCTCGAGTATACATGTCTTCAAAGGCGGTTTTTCGGGCGAGCTTACGTTTTCAGGTTCATATTGGTTAGGCTTAAGAAGAATGTATTGGTATTATGTGTCGATATAGCGTTTGAAACCAAACGTCTACCAATCGAAAGGTCAACGTGAGAAATCTGGTACAGAAATGGAACGGCTACTCAATGTAACGAGCTTCGAAAATTAGCATGAACTGCAGACTATGTAAAGAATTACCATTCGAAGGACTTGACGATTTCAATCTCTGACACCATCTTCTCCATTCCTTTCACTATTTCATCCACATTTACACCTTCCTTGAACTTAGCTATCACCAAATGCTTGAAATCTCCCATGCTTAAGAGCTCCTATGGAAAGAAGATACGAATACAGAAGTTATTATATACGAAAACTAAGGTACAATACTTATAGCTCCCACAGTTTATCTTTTTTATACTTTTTGAGTTTTTGTGGTTGTCCTTCCTTTTCCTAAGGTTTTTGTGCCTTTTGAGTTGTGGCCTACATCACATGTTTGTTTGGTCATAATTCTTTTTTCGAACTTTTACACACACTTGTCTCTGTCATTTTCTCTAGGTATAATTTCACATGGTCCAGCTAACATCTTAAAAGAGAGGTCTAAGAACTCTTGACTTCATCAGGAAACAAAACTTACGAGTACAAATCGAGGATATGCATATATATGGCATGGCTACGTATCTCGGCCCGTTGATATGAAGATCCATTTTAGCGAACGCCATTATGAGTACAAATCGAGCTAGAATATGTTGTGTGACTACGTATCTATCATGGTCGAGCATGCCTAGGTTGTACGTGTACATCAAAATTGTGCATACACTGGCGCGCATGTGCATGTACCACTGAGGCAAAAAAAAGAAAAACACAACATGAATTTGAGAAGCTCGATGACGAAAAATAACAGAGTAATGTTAAAGAAAGCATTGGAACAACTATTAATGAAAAAACTTAGGCCTAAAACAAGACAATCCCTGGATAGCAAACAATAATGCAACTGGTGAAAGAAAGTTAGCAAGTGGTATTACTAGTTGAAACTTGAAACTGAAACCTCAGAAACTGAACGATCAAAAATCTAACTGGGGTAACTCCTAAGTATACAACAGCTTGTTAAAACCGACAAGAAAACCTGTGTATTTTAGAAACGATACAAGAGCCGTGTTAGGCTCCGATAAAACTCAAATACTACGAAAGAAAGAAAAAACGAAGCAAAGAAGAAATAGTAAGAGGATAATTATAGATGGATCTTTTGACATAAAAGAAAAGTGCGAAGAAAAAGAAAAATTACGACAAATGGGGGATGGTAAATGCTGCCATATAGGGTCGACATGGAAGAAGTGGCCACTACAGCAAGTCAGTATAAGAAATATGTCCTTCTCTTGGCATATTTTCGCACGGCCGATTGTGCACGACTAAACCAATCAAGAAACAGTTCCCGTTAGTACCAATAAACAAGTTTGATCCCTAGACGAAACAAGACTGAGAAGACAAACCATAAATGCAAATGCTAATTTCCTTCCACGAGAAGAACTTAAGAAAAACTCTAAAAAATCTTAGATATCGAGGGTGAAGTGGATCTCTAAATGATCTCTTTTCTACATGTCCAGTTAGAGATGTCTTCTCCAATGCAACACTCAAGAGAAACTCTAAAACCTATATATTGACCGTAAAATTAATTGATTTGTTTATCTGGCACTCAGGGGTCTTCCAGAACACATTCTAAATTTAGAGTGTCTAGATCTCTAAAATAAATCTTGTCACGTCACTTTGGAGATTCATGTTGAGTTTTACTTTGGAGATGGTTTTTAAAGATAAACTTTACAAAAATCATATATGGCACTGTAAGTTTTTGAGTTTGGGTGTTGCATTGGAGATGCTTTTAACAACGGAGGATTTCATTTTTAGATACATTTTGGGTTGTGTTCGTATTTTTTTTTCTCATTGTTTGAATCTAAATCAATTGATTCCAATTGATCTAAAATGGGTACACTCAGACGAGACAAACGAAACCAAACATTTTGAAATCTGGCTTTCAGTCAACTGAATCCTCTAGTTGGATTTCAGATTTGGCGTAGGATGATCCTAATTAAAAGAAGCTCAAATTATCTCATCATATTCTTATTTGTGAGATTGTATAGCCAATGCCCAAAGTTGTGAGAGGCAAGCTTGCTAAAAGCAATCTCTAAAATAGTTAAGGGCAATGTGTGTATATGAGGCAATGCCTTAGTCAGTGTTTGACTTAACGACAAAATTGACGCCACCTAACGAAAAAATTGATGTCGTTAGGTCGTTGCCTGCCGGCGACTATCACAAAAGAAAAAAAAAAATAATTTCTTTCTTCTTCCTTTTCGTTTCTTCTTTTTTCTTCCGGCAATAGTGGATGGGTGGAATTCGGTCCGCAACCATAACTTATTCTTCTTCTTCTCTTTTTCCTCTTATCTTTTCTCTCTCTCTAAACTCTCTCTCTCTCTCTCTCTATCTCCCTCCCTCCCTCTCTCTAAACTCTCCGGAGAAGAAGAAGAGAAGAAAAAGAAGGGAAAAAAATTAAGGTCGCCGACTGGAATTGCCGGTCGGCGACTTTTTACTAGAAGAGGAGAGAAAAAACATGTCAGTGACAAACACCCTCAGATTTGACCGTCGCCTCTGACCATATACTTGATCAACTTGTTTTGACCAAGTTTCGAGTAGAAAACACATTGCCTTTAACATGACGTTACCTATAAAACTTTCCTTCTTATTTTTCTACTTCAATCCCTTATCTTAAATTCCTGTTACTTAAACAATAAACTTACATGATCCGAAACCCTAGAATTTGAAATTACGTTTTTTTTTGTTGGCCATTCTAGAACTTGAAATTACTAGATACTGAAACTTCCATTTCATCAAAAAAAAAAAAGATACTGAAACTTCCCACAAAGTCGGTAGTGCCTATAGAATATCACTATTAAAGATCGAAGCCCAAACCCATGACAAGACTTCCTTTATTTTCTAAATTAAATTCTGAAACTTGAGCTACTGCGAGAAAAAAGAGTAGGAAGACGCAGACGAAAGGTATGTCGTTTTGGTTCTCTAGGGTTTCATCTCTCTATCTCCATCTCTTTGTAATTTTGGTAGCAGCAAGAAACGAAAACTCAAATAGTAAATCTCATATTACTTTCAGCGTTTCAGGTTATGAAAATTTTGTAGCTTTTAGTTTTATCAGTTATGGTAATTATCTTTTCTGCTAACTTCAAAATTTAAATTCCTGAAGTCTTAGAAGATGATTGAATTTATAAGATGCTTGAAAATTACCTAGATACCTAGTCCAAAAGACAGAATTTATGAGGCTATTTTTTTCTTAGTTGATTACCCAAATTCTAGGGTTAGCTCAAAGAATGACGCTTAACGTTTAAAATTCAAAAGTAACCTAGGGTTAGGAGAGATTCATTGATCAACAGGTACCAGTAACCCGACATTGATTTAGCTAATGGAGAGTAAATTGTTCCTTTAGGGCTTTTAAGAGTTAGGAGTTCTATTTGTATATGATAATAGAGACGGATATTTTGTAATTTTTTTCAGTCTAATGAAGTATTAAGAAGGGGTTTGTTCTTGATTTTCATACATGAGTTTGCTTTCTGATATTTTGTTAGTGGTAGTGCAGACAGACTAGAGTAATGCCGAAGATAAAAACAAACCGTGTCAAATACCCAAGCGGATGGGAACTTATCGAGCCTACTCTTCGTGAGCTAGAAGCAAAGATGAGAGAAGGTTGCCATAATAATAATCTATTTGCTTATTCCAAATTGAAGTATTTTGTGTATTTTGTAATTGTTTTCTCTATGACAAGCTTATGTGGACGGTGATATTGACTATATTGTTGTATGGTTGTGTGACAGCTGAAAATGATCCCCATGATGGGAAGAGAAAATGTGAAACATTATGGCCTATTTTCAAGATTGCCCATCAAAAGAGTCGTTACATTTATGATCTTTACTACCGGAGAAGTGAAATATCTAAAGAGCTATATGAATTCTGCTTGGATCAAGGCTATGCAGATCGGAATCTAATTGCGAAGTGGAAAAAGGTTAGCCCTAAAATTATCTTGCCTTAGAAATTACTTCTCAGATCGGAATCTATATGAACCCGCTCTTATTTGTTTCTCAATTCCGACTTTTGGTTTTGCATCTGCTCATTATTTGCAGTCAGGGTATGAGCGCCTTTGCTGCCTACGTTGCATTCAGCCACGAGATCACAACTTTGCCACTACATGTGTTTGTCGAGTCCCTAAGCACCTCAGGGAAGAGAAAGTTATTGAATGTGTTCACTGTGGTTGTGGAGGCTGCGCCAGTGGAGACTAATTACTTTCTCAAGTACTACATAGCGACAACCCGAGCCTGTTCAATTTCAAAGGATTGCTCAAAATTAGAGGTTGGCATTGTGCTACTGAAACTAGATAAACTCTAATGACCCTCTACTGTTCAACTTTGATTCTAGGTGTCATATATTGTAACCAATATATCGGGTTGTTTCTGCCTATTCGAATGCTTGATCTTGTGTGACATATATTCTAAGTGTAATTTTCATTAGCCAAAACTGAATCTTTACTATGCAAAACCTGAAGGGATTTGGTTTCATGTTGAAAAAACAATATATACAACTAGTTGGAAGGATTTTGTTTATCCATTAAAGTTGATTTTAGTCTATAAGATATCTTTTAGAAAGATCAGAATATCACCCTGTGAATGTCATCTACTGTGCATCGCCTATTACTCCTTGCTGTGATTTTTATATGTATCTGCTTGTTTTTCGTATCTGAAATAGTGAATTGTTTCAGCACTGGTCTTTCTTTTATTGGGTTATAGGTTCTGTTCAAGATATGCAAACCAAGTGAGCAGTCTGAATAAATGCATGTATAGGTTATTGGCAGTTCAGGTATATTAGTTTGTTGTGTGATGACTATCATACTTTCACATGTTAACAATGATATCATGAAATATTGTAACCCCTTGTTCGTCATCGATGAACTCTGTAAACTGTTGTCGACATTGTGTGTTACAAAGAAACAGGACTTTCTGCCGGAAATCGTAGTTGTTTTTTGAGATTTTCTGTCCTTGTCTCAGTAATTTTCTTTCCCCCTTTTGAGATATGTTTTGTTTTTCCTGTTACAACAAGGCTACACACCCCGCCTCCTGGGACTCCCACTTGAACCGCATGTAAGAGAAGCAAGGGGTTTTTCTCTCCACATGACTGAACATGTGAGAGGAGAGAGAAACCCTCGTTTATCTCACATGTGGTTCAAGTAGGAGTCCCTGGAGGTGGATTGAGTATACTTTTTGTTCCTGTTACAATAGTAGTTACGTACCCAGACTGTTTAACCTTGATTCAGACAATGGTGTAGACTGCGTCCTTCGCTTTTCTTAAATTGTTTGATTTTCAAGGTCAGAACCTTTTTAAAAATGGGTTTGTCAAATAGTTCAAATTTCTCCATTGGTCTATATAGAGTTGAATTGCTTCATGCCCTACTGAACTGTTTCAGGCACTAAGTTGTTAGATGTCTATGGGAATTCTAATGAGAGAACATCCGGGCGGTTGGTGTGGTTAGGCAGCATGTTTAAGAGAAGAGTCTTGGAGAATTAGGGCCAACCACATTCAGACATCGGACTGTGGTTGGTCTAGATTTTCGCATTCAGACATCGGACTATGGTCAGTCTAGAAGGTTCAAATCCTTCCAGCTATCAACTGTCAATTGAACAATACAAACTTGGGCCGAGAATGGGACATGGTGCCGTCACATATCATCCCGAACTCGAGTATTGTGAATCTGACCATTTCAAAAAAAAAAACATTGCTACTCCCTAATATATGCCCTGTGATAAAAATTGAAAAGTATTTGTAATAAAAATTAGCATAGAGAAGTCCGACAATATTGAGAAACACTGGTAAATTTGTAGTCATCCAACTCAAAAATTAGTTGTTCAATCAGTGTAGATGATCTAAAGATTATGTTTTTGATTTAGAGACTATTCTTTTCTATGAGGAACTATTCTCAAACACATATTACCACCCCATTAACCAAACTTCATGATGTATACGGTCTCTGCTCATCTCTTTTAATAGTCGGTAATGACAATTTATATATTCCGTAAATGTGGTACTTTTAATGTTGTTAATCTTTTTCTAGGTTTTTAATTTTGGAAGTAAAAGCAGGGGCCGAACAAGACTTTTTTTAAAATTATGGAAAGTCACAATAGGTGCACGTTAGTCTTAATACCCATATTTGGACGTAGCCACTACTGATAATGTTGTCGCATGGAAGCGTCTTCCCTCTCCAAAGAGAACAAAATCCAAAGTCAATCCCATCTTCTAATTTTATATTAATTCAATTATATTAAATTTGAGGATAGGGAAATAAGTAATGAATACTTGAGAGAAAATGATGGAGGTTGGATGATTTATAATCATGGCTGCAACGTATGGATGAATTGAGATACGATAATATTTTGGTGCAACCTCTATTGATAATGTTGTCCAACCGAAGCGTATTAAGACAAACCATGTTTTTCTTTCTTTTTCTTGCAAATAGACTCTAAGAAATTTATATTGATAAATCATGAAGACACAATTTTTTGAAAGTGACTTACAAAGTTATTCAATAACATAAATACTAAAAGACATAATATAAAGTCATAAAGATACTTCAAGATTTTTGAATTGAATGAGTACTGTATTGGACTGATTTGAACTCTAAATGTCATATTAACTCCCGAGGGTTCTAAAGTCTAACTAATCTAGTTCTACTAATTTATATTAAAGTTCAATAAATTCAATTTTTGCACTTTTATGGAATCGAACTTAGAATCTTCGTAGTGGAAAGTGAGTGTCCATCCACTACACCAAAAAATTGTAGGCTTTTCAAACTTAGCATTTTGTTGAATGATTAATTGCCATAGATTATGATGATGCTTAAGCTTATCAAATACAAATTTATTTTTCACATTGGATTAGATTTGTGGACACTCAATTTCAAACTAACTAATAATCACTGGATAGACTCTAATATTACTCCTTATTACGAGAGTTCTACTTTGTCCACATTGAGATTATTTTGCTCACAACAATACCACTTGTTTGTCGGTAAGGAATATAATTTTGTTATCTTAACATGTTTTTATTTTTCTTTTACGATAGAACTCAAGATTCCATATTCATTACATGACATAGATAGATCATGAATATATGACATTATGAATTGAGTAAGTTCAACGTTGGGTATAAAGATGGAAGAGCGGACATAACAACAATCGCAGGAACTCTAAGGGTAAATCTGTAATGGCTTTGGTTCATCTAACATTGACAACGTCGGCACTAGAAGCAGAGGCAAGAGCAACACTACTAGCTATAGAAATTGCAATCGATTTGCACCAATACAGGTGCATTATAGAATGGGGATCCAATGAACGTTGTGAAAGCCCGCTTGAGCTCTACAGATGATATAACGTGGAGGATTCGATCAATGATCATTGACATAAAGACTAGTATGAGAAATCTGACTGAGTGTTACTTCTCATTTTGTCCACGAAATGCGAATAAAGTCGCATATTTATCAGCTCATTCACATCTTCAGAACAATCTTATTACACCAAGTGAAATGGTGGTAGTTCCTGAGTGCATTGTAAGTCAGTTAGAGACTGATGGATCCAACATTTCTTTGATTGATTCTAATTAATAAAATTAGGCAGAGCCTACTTTCACCAACAAAAAACTATTTCAAAGAGTACATCTTGGACCTTATAGACCATATATAAACCTTTAAAGCCATCACATGGAATATGAGATGTCATTTATTCCTAATACTACCTTATTTATACCCAAGTTCAATAAATTATATATGGATTTCTATTTGTATGGAAATCGAACTTAAGACTTCAAGTAGGCGATGTAGGTGTCCTACCACTACACCAAGTAGTGGTAGACAATCTCTTAACATGTATATACACTTCTGGGGAGAATTGTATGTAACTAGAGAGAAAGACTTTGAGTTCTACTTTGTTCTCAAGGGTACTTTGCTAGCAACAATACTACTTGATTATTTTACTACAATATTAGAGTATATACTTTTGGGGTGAATTTTAGTTGGACAAGTATGTGTATTGGGAACTATCTCACAACTAGACAGTGATTTCTCAGTTTGAGTGAAGTCAAGAATTATGGAGTCATAAATCTTTCCATCTCTCTTTCTGTGTTGTGTGGGTATTTGTTAGTTTGACATATGAAATGTTCTTGACTACCCCAACCATTTTCATTACCCATTAACTCTCTCCAGCTTCCTCCTCTTGGAAAAATACAAGCATAGGATAGTGAGATCATTAATTTAAGAATTCTACTATGAAATATGTTGGGCCGTTAAATATTATCGCGATTACATTTTTGTTTTACATTTATACTGCATTGATGTATGTTGTTTATCTTGATCAAATGAAAGGCAATCGAAGTGGACAAGTCGAGGGTTCATCCTCTAAAGATCTAAATCTAAGAGTTGTGGTCAAAGACAAGAAGAGTAGGGAACATTTTGCACCACCTGACTCAACTCCCATCCCCTCTCTCTCTCTATCTATCTCTCTATACATATATACAATATCAAGACTCTCTTGTTTGTTTTATACTAGTACTAATTATTTTGTATATTGAGAGAGAGAGAGAGAGAGAATCCAATGTTGTACGAGGCAGGTCGGTGTATAGTTCTTCTTCTTCTTCTTCTTTTTTGTTTGACTCTTTCATTTCTGCTCAAGATGAGTGGGTCCTACATGTTGGGATGGAGATGGACGAATCTTCGACCACCTCTGACTCAGGCGATTCGATTCATGCACTTACACGTGAGGACAACAACACCATTGATATTGAAATATGAATGAATCCAACACCCACCAGCAAGAAGCTGAAAACGGTGCAATTAATCCTCAATTCTCACCTCCTTAATCCTATAAACAAACAACCTTGATAGGATATATACCCGAAAAAACAAGAGGGAATTCACGCATTTAGACGGTTGGATTTTGCCCATTAGAAATCTACGTGTACGTATCATAATCTAGTATTCTAGTCGGTTTTCCCTTGTTTGTTTAGTCCATCGGTTTTTTGTGCAATTGTTGGACACCCCTCTTAAGTTCTAGAGAGAGTGAAATCAAATCTCGGTGAAAGTTGTTTGCCCTCAAAGTTTATCCCATGTAATTTAGGCTATAAATAAAATAAATAATGTCATAAATTTGTCGGACTTTAAGCCTCTTCATGTTGTCAGGCTTTAGACTTCTTTTTTTTCATGGTTTAAATTAGGCGTTATCGTGCTCATCACAACTTCATGATGTATCAATGTCTTGTAACGACTAACGTAGATCGTAGTCGAATTCTAAAAGAAAACACATTTTATAATTCTGAAAATCTGTTTTTTTAGGTGGAATTATTATTGATAAATGATACGATATTGATGCATAATTTTTCCTTTATACCGTCATCCTAGGTGGTTATTAAACCTATAAGTATTATACATGTTTGTCTTAAAAAGGGATTGAATCAAATCTTTACCGTTTTTATTGATTTATTACATTTGTGTACTGAAATGACTTGGTGTTGGATAGTTTTCACATGTACCACTCCCACATTTAGTGTCCATTACACCAAAAAGAATGAACCTATAGAGAGTTACAAAGTTATTTTCTTGTTGATTCAATGAAGCCACTTTTCGACACTATAAGATACATAATCGGATAGATCAAAAAAAGAAAGTTTTTGGAGAAAGTATTTTGCTGTGTTTCTCATTGGAGTATAATTATTCTTTTACGTAACTAAAAAGAAGAACATTTGTTTTACAGTTCTATAAAGGTTTTGTTATTTACTAAAAATTATGTTTTGGATATTATGACATTTATAAAACTTATTTTAGTCGATATTAGTATATTACTATATTATATTTTATTACTATTATTTACATGAATTCTGGCCAATTGGAGTCGTATTTAAATTTAAAATTAATATCTCCTCTCAAGCATATTCAACATTTAAGATATGACGTATATTTAATAGTAATATTTTTTTGACAAAACAACCGAAGAGTTAACTATACCAAAATTTGACCAACTTTTAACACACTAATTATCTTATTAAGAAAACAACCAAACAATGTTAATTGATATAAATTTTGGGACAAGGCACAGACTATATGTCTGCTGATCAGCCCAAGAAGAATCAAAGAAACAATCAATCGGCTGTGTCAGTTTCACACAACCCATATAAACCTATAATAATCACATTATTATTGTGTGTTAATTATGCAATTTATTAGTTTAATATAGTTGTTAAAACCTTGTTTCTATAATGATATGGTTGTTTCACCCCTTAATTTTTATTTTATTTTATTTTTTGAGCTCTAAAAGAGTGTTTTTCTTCACATATATTCCATCCAGTCAAGGCTCTCATGGTCAACGACATACATGTTCAGAACTACTAAATTAAGCACTGTTTTCATTTTTGTTTTTTACTCATCTATTTTCATTTTTAGTATTTTACCAAACACGATAAAAGGAAATGTTAAGAAAATGAGGAATCAATATTGGAGTAACTTATTTTACTATTTTTTTTCAATAAGAGAGAAAGGCGATAAAACCTACCCTATATAACATATTTGATTATTAGTGTATATCAAGTTCCTCCCTCTACCCCTAAGATGTAGAATCAAATTTGTCACTTGTGGTTGGACAAGTGGATCCATAAGAAATTACTGTCGGGTTTTATATACAAACCTAACCTAAAGCTCTTCCGGGTCACTAGACTACTTTGTCTCGCCGTTCTTACTGTCTTATACATAATTATGCTGGGACGGTGGTAATGTAGTATTGTAGTCTAATTTGTTTCTAAAATCACATACAAATCTACTGCAATTTCAAAATAGTTGTTTAGCACATTATAGGAAAATTATAAAAAGAAAAGAAAAACTATCATTTTTCTTTTTTTCAATTCCGGACTTATTTTCACTAATTTACTTGACATTTGTTCCAACTATTACTATTTCACCATTTTTCCCCGTTTTTATGTCATTATTTATAATAGTTTTTGTATAAGTATTAACTACAGTTTTTTTTTGATGAACAAAGTATTAAGTACAGTTTGTCACCAACACACATGTATGTTACTACAGTATTTTTCTCTAAAAATACTTTATTGACCAATTATTTCTAGGACGTCTTTTCATTTTTTTTTCCAAAATACATACAAACTATAATTCGTCACCAATGCACAACTATTTGTTTCTATTAGACTAATATTTTGCTCAAATTTTCTTTTTAATTATTATAGGTAAAAAATAGTATATATATACATGTGTCTATGAAAATACCTATTTATTTCCAACATACTTGTATGTTTGCTATTTTTTCAGGTAAAGCATACATGTTTTTCTCAAAAACACATGTTTGTACAAATACATATTTGTTGAACCAAACTACAGTTTGTTTTTACCATTTGACTAAAACATAACATACATCAAGATACACAGATTGAAACATAATAAGAACCACATTTTAAATTGAACCAGAAACGTAAGCAAAAGAAAAGAAAAAAAACCATAAAAACAAATCAATAGCGCAAAATTAGAAGAATTTTGTTTTAATTTTTTTTTTCTGGTTTGTTCTCGACTTGAAAATCAAAAAATCTAAGACAATCCTAAATCATCATCAGATTTGGAACCCCACGGAACCTTGTCACCTGAGTCCTGATGGAAGGTTGGAAAACCCTTGGAGATGCTCTCAGAGACTAATTTCGGGTATAGACATCAAAGTCGAATTATATTGATATACTTGTCAAAAAATTCCCGATTTAAGTTATCTCTACATACTTTCTATTATTCAGAGGAGATGACATCTTTAATATCACCTCAATTAACCTAAATGACAAAAAAATATGTATTAGGAGTTATGGGACCCTAAACTCATGATTATTGTAGGCATTATCATCTCAATGCTTACCTAATTAAAGCAACCTTTGTTAGTGTATATGTCTGCGATGAGATAAGATTGAACATGCACAATAATTAATCTCAATCATTATCATAAAAAGCTCAACTCAATTGATTAACTAAAACTAATTTTAATGCGGTAAGCCTAATAAACAAAGCTTAAATTGTACTAATTGTAATTAGATAATGGCATTAGTAACTAAATCATCTTCTTCCCACTTATAAGCATGCCAATTTTGGGATATGATAGATGTCTTGGATAATTTCTAGTAGGGTTAGGACAACAATGAAAATCTGTATTAGCACATATTGTCATTAGGTTATTGAGAAAAATTATTAAAAGCAACATCCACTAACTAGGTTTGATTAGTTTAATCAAATGAAAGGTGAGGATTAATAATCAAATGATAAAAGCTCAATTCCGGAACACAAGTGAATTAAAAAATTAAATTAAAAAGTATATAGAGAAGGCCAAAAGAAAGAAAGGTGAGGATTAATAATCAAATGATAAAAGCTCAATTCCGGAACACAAGTGAATTAAAAAATTAAATTAAAAAGTATATAGAGAAGGCCAAAAGAAAAAGACATCATGATGGTTAGTTGTCCATCAGAGAAAGAGAAAGGTGATGACTATAACTAGTTGTCTATATGTATTGCCATTCTTCATGTGTTACTGATTAGGTAAAATAAGGTCTTCAACAAAAGTAGTTCGGTTATTAGTTGTTGGAGTTGTAAATTTTTATTTTGATAAACCGACTGCAATAACCTTTAGTCTTTACAAAGCATTGGTACATCATGTGTTGTTCCTCTGGTTATCAATTGATAAGTCGATTTCTGTTTTGGCTTGATTTAGACAGAGTTTCCTTTCTCTAACTTATAGAGAGATAAACTTTTAAGGAATAATGATGTATCAATATTCCTTCTTTCGGACTAACCGAGATAGGTGTTAGTGTAGTCGAGGCAAGAATAGACATTTTACACCCCCGTAACAGTACCAAACGTTAGGGTGTATGCCTTCGGGATACAACGACTTTCCTTTCAGAGTTTTAAGATGGTACTTCTTTATTCTGAAAGCGGACGAACCTTTGTAAGTATTACGTGCTCTTGGACTAATGCGGATGATCTTCTATATGCTTCGGAAATTCAAATATCACTTGAAACTTCTTCCTTCCTTTTTCTAGATATTCTAGTCTAACCAGAACTTCTGGAAATACTTCCTAATTAGATATTCTAGGCAAACCAGAACTTCTAATTGTTAGGAAGGAAGATAAGAAGAAAGTGAATTGAATTGATGTTCTAGACGACCTATGATTATTACTTCACTCGAAACTTCTTTCTTCCTTTTCTAGATATTCTAGTCTAACCAGAACTTCTAGAAATACTCCCTTAATTAGATATTCTAGGCAAACCAGAACTTCTAATTGTTAGGAGAGAAGAGAAGAAGAGAAGAGAATGAATTGAATGATAAATGAAGTGAGTTTGGTTGGTTTATATAGGAGTTGAATGGGTATATAGTGTCTGTTGGGTTAAAAGATGTATCCATTCGAAAGGAGGGACTAAACAGAAAGAATAACTGAATATTGGAGTCGGTTGGACCCTGGGACGTCGGATCTGGCTAGAAAACTCGGGTGGAACGCCCACCGTTAGATCAGTCCCGAAATGTGCCCACAGATTTGGATGCGCGTGGTATTCGCTCAAACGACCCCTGATCTAACTTGTCCCGTTTGACGTTTCAGACCCTGACTTAACCGTTTTTTCACCCAAACTTCAAACTCGAATTTCTCATTCATCCGGAATCGGATTCGAGTAATTCTTTGCTCTAAATTTAAGAGCTCGACGAGACGAACGCAATGGCGCGTTCGGTTTCTGAGTTTGACGAGTCGGGTCGAGCCAAAATTGGCTCCGATTCCAACATCATGAATATGTGATAAGCACGATAACCACGTAAATTAAATCCATAATGAAAGAGGCGTAAAACTCAACAACCTGATTCCACCTCTTCTAGGAATCGAATTTGGGGCCTCCAGGCTTTTGGAGTTTATGTCAATATTATTGACCACTTGGGCGATCATAAATATATATTATGTAGATACACCATAAATTGAATAAGCCTTACAAATACAATCGTCACAAATATTTTGGGTCTTAAAGGTCATCTAAACACTCTTACTGTATTTGTATCCTAAATAATTCAAGTTCAATATGATGATGTCAGAAAGGGGCTTCCCCATATTCCTAAGAAAGTTGTCCTAGGCCTTGTTACTTTTGATTCAGCTGTTCTTCCTTGCCTTTATGGTCGGAGGTACTTCCAAGGACACTCCGACGCTCATGTCATTTCAGTGTGCAAGTTAAAAATTTTATAAATCTCAAAGAGCTAGAATCCAAATCCGTTTCAAGACAACGTGGTGTGATGCCCCATATAATTTAAATGATGGGGTCAATCACCGTCTGTGATTTTTGGGGTGGTTAGACTTCGCTTGATGGTATGAGATGGCAGTTAATAGAATCTTTTGATCATGATCGTATGGTCAGCGGATGTTTGGTGTTATCTGTCATCCTGCTTAACCTCTATTCTATTCAACAGAGCTCAAAGTGTCAGTTTTCATGATTCCACCTCCTCTAAGAATCGAACCTGGGACCTCCAGGCTTTCGGAGTTTATGTCAATATTATCAACCACTTGGGCGATTATAAATATATATTATGTAGATACACCATGAATTGAGTAAGCTTTATAACTACAATTGTCATAAATATTTTGGGTCCTAAAGGTCATCTAAAGACTCTTACTGTATTTGTATCCTAAATAATTCGAGTTCAATATGATGATGTCAGAAAGTGGCTTCCCCATATTCCTATGAAAGTTGGCCTAGACCTTGTTACTTTTGATTCAGTTGTTCTTCCTTGCCTTGATGGTGAGAGGTACTTCCAAGGATACTCCGACGCTCAAATCATTTCAGTGTGCAAGTTAAAGTTTTATAAATCTCAAAGAGCTAGAATCCAAATCCGTTTCAAAACAACCTGTGATGCCTTATATAGTTTTAATGATGGGCTCAATCACCGCCTGTGATTTTGGGGGTGGTTAGACTTCGCTTGATGATATGAGATGGAAGTTAATAAAATCTTTTGATCATGATCGTATGGTCAGCGGATATTTGACGTTATTTGTCATCCTGCTTAACCTCTATTATATTCAGCAGATCCCAAAGTGTCAGTATTCATCAGACCTCCCTAATCTAGGGCTCAGGTGGCAGAGTTTACCCAGATCCACATCTCTTCTTGCCTTCATGACATGACAGAGCCTCAGATGCCTAACAAACTCAAGCTTACCTCTCTAATCCAGACTCTGTGGTAGAGCTCTTTCGTGTTTACCTCTTTTTTGGCTTTATCAAAGGTTTGCTTGTGGCCAATTACATTTAGAAATATAATTGAATTTCAAATTCCGTAAAATCAGTAGTGTAGAAGTATATACTTGTAATTCACTATTTGAAAAAGAAAAAAAGATAACGCATTAAACTTATGATCTCTACTTTGTAAAACAAAGTTTCTACCAACTAAATTATGCACACACAAATGTATACCGTTATTTAGAATTTCAAATATTTATGCATAAGTTAGTTAATTGAGGGGACCTTCAATTTTCCGATTATTTCTTGTTGGTTGGGGGGGGGGGGGGGGGGGGG
>BEHA01050182.1:254898-276133 GCA_002897215.1 Eschscholzia californica subsp. californica
ATTTAGGGTTTCTGAAGTGGGGTTTTCTTGTTCTTGTAATAGCAGATTTAGCAGTGCTTGGTCTTCAAGTAATGAAGAGAAATCTATGGATTTAGAGACCTCAAGTAGCAGGTCTGAAGATTCTGAAGAACAGATGGATTTTGTTAATGAACAAATTAAAACTGAAGATTTTAGTTTCTATGAGAAGGAATTTTGTTCAAGCCCTTTTCGATTTGTTCTTCAAAATTGTTCATCTACTGGTGAAATTACACCAGAATTTAGATCTCCGATTCCATCTCCGAGTCGACTCAAAAAACAGGTTCGATTTCCCTCCATAATCTCATTATTATACTAATAATAATTTCTCCCGATTTTGCCGGCAAATTTTGAAAAATCGTGAATCGAGAAACCCAAATTTGACTCAGTTTAATTAATCAAATTTCGTACCTCAAAACTGAATCATGAACTGCGTCGTCGTCTTTACTCAATCACTTTCATTTGACTCGTGAATCGTGACTTAACTGAGTTGGACGATTTCCGATCCGCCCAGAAGGATTTCTTCTAGTGACGGATATACCCTTTGATGATTTATTGGTAGCTTAATTAAGAATAATTAAAAGGGTATTAATGTCATTTGGACGTATTGATGAACTAAAATATACTTACTTTTTTTTCATAAACAAATCAACGTTTTTGTCATTTGCCCATGGAAATGAAATCTATAGAAAATTTGGTTGTAAATAATTTATAAGAAGATGACAAATTTAGGGTTTTGTTTTTTTCTTTAGAATTTCTTTATTCATAATAAGACAGTAGTTATACCAAACTTATGGTATGGTCTTAAATTATGATTAAAAGTCTGTAGTCAATGAATCTTGTTGGAGTCAATTTTGGTTTTGCACTAATTATTATCATATTCATATATTAATCAAAATTAAATTTGTTATTAACAATAATGTTAAATTATAATCAATTATCAGGCAGTAAAGAATGAAGATGGAAAAGAGTTGGAAGAGGAAGAGAAAGAACAGTTTAGTCCTGTTTCTGTATTGGATCCTCAATTCGAAGAAGACGATGAAGAAGGGATAGAAGATGATGATGAGTATGAAGATAACGATGGGCCTCAAAGCCGGCAACTCCAACTTAGCTTCGCCAATGTACAAAGTAAGTATTACATTTTGTCATTCATTTTCTTTAGACTTTAGATATAAGTGCTAGTGTTAAGTTTGTGGTTATCGAACTCAAAACCAATTGACAATGAGTGGAGAGGACCTAGAATTATATTCTTGGTTGCTAGTTACCCCTTCTCCCATGTGGGACTATTCTCACAGGTAGTCACGTCGCTTTTCCTTTCCGATAAAATATAAAAAGTTTGAGGGAAAACAAAGAATCTGAAATATGTTACTTTTAAGTTTTGTCTGACTTCAGACCGAGGGAAAAAAAGACCCGTACGTTTATCTATTTTAATTTCATATGAAGGACAAGTGAAATGGAGATCATTTGAATTATAACTAAAACTACACCAAGATGGAGATAAAGAGAGGAATTGAATTTTGTAGATTTGTTAGGTAAGAGATCTTTTATAACATATAACCTGTCTTGAAGATTTACCCTTTCAGAAATTTGAAAGGTCACAATCATATCAATATGAAGTACATAAATCTATTGTACCAAATGATAAGAACAGTTCACCTCCTCATAACTTCAGGAGCCCGAACATATGCCAAAAAATGCAGTTGGGGCAGTAGTTGTAGGCCCCAACTCTATAAATTTTAAGTTTTTAATTATGTTATCGAACTTTTGTCGTCTGGGACCCGACTCTTACATCGGGTGTCATATCAAAAATCTTCGTTGTTTGTAAAGATATGAAATTATTACTCACTTTATTGAACTTTCTAGACTATCAAGTTGATTCATATCGATGCTTTCAACAAGAAAAAAAGTTGATTCATATTGGGTGCAGTTATACCAGCATTAATACACCATATCCCATATTCCCATCAGAACTCCGAAGTACAAAGTTCTTAGGTGAGAGTAGTACTAGGATGGGTGACGTCCTAGGAAGTCCTCGTAGCGCACCTCTTTTTAGCACCATATGTAGATTCACATTATGTGTTTTAACTCGCAACCTGATGGGTTGCTCGTGCATTTCATATCTTACCTTTTGCTTAGGAGGGGAGTGGGTTCGAACCTTATTGAGTGAGGATTTGGCCCTTCCAGGTGGCTCCTTAGCCACTCTGCTGGCATCTATAGAAATTTTTTGGAAGATGGATGAAATTTTTGGTTTTATCCCTACTTCGCTAGTTCGATTCAATTTAGATTTCAGGCTTTCATAATGTTGGAAGTAAATTTGTGGAAATGAAATTTAATCTTCTATTCTAGTTAAAGCTTATCATATACTGTACATGTAACTGACCTTCTGTTTCTCTTTTTGGGTTTGTTTACAGGAGCAAGACAACAATTACTACACAAACTTCGTCGTTTTGAACAACTTGCCAAGTTAGATCCTATAGAACTCGAAAAAAGAATCTCAGAGGACGAAGAAGAAGAAGAACTATATGGTGAAGAAGAAGAAGAAGAAATTCTATCAGATGGTTACAAGGGAGATTTGTTTGTTAGAGAAGTTCTCAGTGAATCAAACTTATGTAACGTAGATGAGAGAATTCCTTCGGACATGAAAAGACTAGTTTTTGATCTTATGGCGGAAGAGGAAGAAGAAGAAGAAAATGATAATGACTTTGGATTCGGGTCATTATCATCATCCCATGATTGCCAAGAGAAAAAGATGATGAAAAAACTTAGAAAAAGATTTGATTCATGGAAAGAAGTAGAATTGAACACCATTGATATGATGGTGGAATTGGACTTTAGAAGTGAGGGTAACAAGTGGCAAAAAGATCAACAACAAATGCGAGAAATAGGTACTGAGATCGAATTCGATATCTTCAATTTCTTGATGAAAGAACTCTCAGAAGAACTTGTTCATTCTAGTAAATAGTACTTAACAATTCTACTTAATTTTTTTATTTGATTGGAGGTAAAATGTAGCTTAACAAGACCTGGGAGGAGGTTAATTAGATGAAGTTTAACTTGAGAATATGCAAGGAAGCAAACAGATAGTTTGTGTAGTTGTAAATGGGAAAATGGTATTTATGTACATGGGTTGGTGATGTTTGTATGCATTCAAGATATCCAATGTCCACTTCTTTTACTTCATCTCATTTTCTGTATTTGGTTCCACTTTCGGACCTATTTTGTAGTTCTTGACTTTCATATTTACAAAATTTATGGGGTATCAATTGGGCCGGGCCAGTTCACTCGGCCCCAATGTGGCTTCCTGAACCCGGGCTGGCTAGGATCCAGTTCTAAAATCCAGGGCAGGTTTATGTAGGCTGGCTAAAATCCAGTCGGAGTCCAGGCTTACTTAGCCCCCTTGCGTAACCCCGAACTTGGATGCTTTCTCCTTTGTTAAGCTACTTTTTGTCTCTGTAATCTTTCTCAAAGTCCTCGATCCTCGAGGACATGCTGACCCATAACTGGGTTGGTCTAGGTCGTAGACATGGTACGTTTTAAATGGGGAAGGTCCAGTTTAATGCCTACTGCGGGTAGCTTAATCAAGTTTACCGAAATGATATTCACCATTAAGGCAGGGTCGGCCCTGGGCCTAGGCGACCCAGGAGGCCACCTAGGGCCTCCGAAATCAGAGGGCCCCCGATTTAGGTACCATTATATATGTAGATAATATTATTATATGTGTTATTTTATGCACATGTATATCACATCTGCTTGGGAAGTAGAGTTGGTAGAGTGGTTTATTAGGGAACCTAAGGTCAGGGGTTTGACTCCCAAAAATCAGGGTCGGTACTGCATGTATGTGTTAAGTTTGTAGTCATTTAATTCAAAACCAATTGACAATGAGTGGAAAAGACCTAGACATTGTACTCTTCATTTTTAGATTGTCTTTCTCTCATGTAAGATTATTTTCACACTATGATTCTACACAAGTGAAAGAGTAATTGATGCTAATAATAAAGGCCGGTGTTACGGGGAAATAAAGTAATTTTACGGGGTGTGAAGTTTTGGATGGAAACAAAAAAAAATTACAATTTTTGTTTCTCCCAAACAACCAAAACCTAATACTTTTCATCTTCTTCTCTCTTTCACCTATTACCACCATTTCCGACGACCTTCTATTTCCTGCGACAATTTTTTTGTTTTTCTATCCTCTTCATCTCCGGCGAAGCCCCTTCACCGGAGGTTTCCAGATTCGTCTGGTGTGAAAACCAGACGAGTTCTCGTCTGGTTTGTTCTTCAAACCAGACTCGTCTGGAAATCAAACCAGATCTACTTGTCTGGTTTGCTCCGGCGAAGGGGCTGCTTCTCTTTGTCGGAGATAGAAGAAGGAGAGAAAAAGATAAGAGAGAAGAAAGGGAGAAAAGAGGGTGAAGAGAGAGAGAGAGAGAGTCAGAAGAGAGAGAGATAAAGATGATGAAGTCGTCGGCGACATCCAGCCGGCGACTTATGAGGTGTGTTTGGTTTTAGTTTTTTTGGGTTTTCCACCGTCTTCCCCGAAAAATTTTCTGCTTTCCCCAAAACGTTGGCCATAATAAATTGTCATAGTTTTCTATTGGCCAACTTATATACTTTTTAGTGGTCCGCGAAATAGGAAATCAAATATTAACTAATAAACAGATTGTTTTTTAATTGACGTAAGTTCTTGCGGATCTTCGGCTCCATCATCGAAAGACAAAAGAAACTTCCGACTGCGCTTCTTTCTAACGCCATCATCCAAATTCCAAACACGCCCGCCTCCCTCCCTCCCCCCCTCTCTCTCTCTCTCTTTCTCTCCATTAAATTAGGATTTCTGAACTCATTCTCTCTCTCTCTCCTCTTTCTCTCTCTCTCTCAGGTACTTTCATGTCCACTGTCAATGCTTGTTGAGTATCTAAACTTTTTGATTTTATTTTTTTTCATTTTTGTTCTTATTTTTTTCGTTTTCCAGGTTGGGTAATCAGATGTGCGTCCATAAAGCTGAATCTCATTTTGTTTGAGTTCTTCATTTGAAATTCATTTTGAGCCAAGAAGATCAGAGGTGAGCAATCTGGTTCTTATTTATGAATTCTATCAAATTTATGATGAAATTTTGTATGGATGGATCATCAAAACTCATAGTTTTTAAGGTATTTGTTTACTTGTTACTGAAATTATTAGTTATTATGATTATTTGATTTGGGGATGAAACCGGAAAGTTTATAATTTAGGGTTTTATTAGTCATTTCTAGTTAAACAATTGAAAATATTGGGTTTGATTTGAAATACTTCCAGTGTCAATAAAGTCCAAGTTCTGATTACAAATTCTTTCTTCTAATTTTCTTGTGGTTGAATTAGGTCAATTTATTTAGAATGTCAACTCTAATTTTTGAATGAAGTATGTCAATATATTAGGGTGTTGGAAGATATATATTATATGTTTTTTTCCTTCTCAAAAGAGCCTTGTTTTCCCCTAATTTTCAGTCAAAACACTGCTATGGGTGACTCTGATTCGATGACTATTGAGTTTCTTCGAGCTCGGTTACAAGCAGAAAGGTCCGTTTCAAAAGCTGCAAGAGAAAGGGCTGAGGAGTTGTCTAAAAGGGTTAGTTTTTCTTTCAGTTGTTTGCTGTTTGGGGTTGTAGTTTTCTAGTTGCTTATTCTTCTTTGTTTTGTTCTTGTTTGCAAGCTTAGTTTCATTAGCTACTGTTAGAAAGATTGTTGATTTCAGGTTTAAGTATATCACTGTTTGACGATTAAGAATGATTTACTACGATCATAGGTTGTGGAACTGGAGGAACAATTACAAATTGTGACTCTCCAAAGAAAGATAGCTAAGAAGGCTGCAGCAAAGGTACTCTCAATTCTGGAAACCAATGGAATCAGTGACTTATCTGAGGAAAATGATTCAAGTTGCGACCGGGAAGGGATCAACTATGAAAGTGAAGAGGACAATAATTCCATGAAGAAAGAAAAAAACTACTCTATCAAGAGATTGAGAAAGAAAGAAGCGATAGAATTGCAAGGTTGTGATGGTGAAGCTTCTCGCTCTACTCAAAGAAGCTTATCTTGGAAAAGCTGCAATGGCAATGCCGATTCTTTTGAAAAGAAGCATGCAAATCAAGTGAGGAGGCGAACCCGTTCCATGTCTTTCGGAGAGACTTCCCCAAACCTATCGGGAAAATCTCGCCATCACATAAAGCGGAAGGAAACCAGGTTATTTTCTAACCCTTCATAAACAAGGTTGTTTTTAACTTGTGCTGTCGTAATTACTGTATAAAAAATAAGAACGAAAGGCATAAAATCAAGCAGAGTTCTCATATATCTTCTGTTATCAGATCAGTTCTGGTTGAGATAATGGATGAATCTCTTTTACAAGAAAAAGGAACAACTGCTGGGTTTGGAGATTCGTCTAATGACAAAGATAGGCGTGAAATTTTGGAAGGATGTTCTCAAGGGAAAGAATTGCTTGAAGGTTCATTCCCAGAAAGCAGAAGAGATGTGGACATGGAAAGAGCACTAGAAGACCAGGCCTTGCTGATAAGTCGCCATGAAAGAGAAGAAAATGCTCAGAGGGAATGGGAAGAGAAATTTACTGAGAATTGCAGCTGTACTCCTGTAAGTCATAGCATCACTTCTATGTTTTCCATTTTGCTCATTTCAAAACAAAAAACTGCCGTTTTAATGTATTAAAAGCATTTTCATATTCTGACTTAGTCTATAGGAGGACATGCTTAAAAAGTTAAATTGTTGGTTATTTTTGCTTGTTTATATGACAAGTGATTATTTGTAACGCCACATAGAAGTACGTTAACTGTCTGGAGAAGCTTCTCCTTTTCTATATGTGCTCACTGACTCACTAGAACATTGTATTCTAGTTAGCAATCAACTTGGGTTGGGTTCAAACTTCAGTTACAATTTTAATTGAATCAGTATAGATTCTCTCCTGTTATTTATGATTCGCGAAGTTGCAAACCTATCTACTTTCCTCATCTTTGAGGCATTTCGCTCAAATAAATCAGTCGATTTGTATACACTTACTTTTGGTCTTAGAAGTTAACTAACCGTTCTATTTTTTTTTATTGCATTAGGATTCATGTGAACCTGGGAATCGGTCAGATAATACAGATATAACTGAAGAAGGGGAGACTTGTATAAAGACAGCAGAATCTGCTCATGCCAAAACCATTCCCAATGGCTTCGCAAGTACCTCACCTCTAGAAATAGGGAGCTCACAGGCTCAAAAGTCGGACAGTTCAATTTGCAAAGAGTTCTCATTCCCGAGCCAAGAAATCCTTGAAGCTAAAGTGAATAAAACACAAGAACCGGAATGGCGGGAGAACAATTCGTCTCATCCAACTTCATGTGAGTCGTCCGAGTACCAGTTAGCACAGACATTTCCTACATTTAGTCAAGACCAGAGTTCTTATGAAGGAGGATCATCACGAAGTCAAACTGAACCTCAAGTGTTGAGACAGCATGAAGCATCTAATGGTGTAGGGAATATCTTGGAGTCACTAAAGCTTGCAAAATTATCACTGAAAAATCAATTAGCAAGCCAAAGAAGGAACATAGCTAGTACTAGAACTTCTTCTCATCAGGCAAATGATAAGGGTAGGGTTGAAACAGAGATCCCTAGTGGATATACTGGTCTATTCCGAGTACCAACAGATATGCAATTTGAAACAACTTCTTTGCCAAATGGGTTTATATCTCACTCTGATTCTGGATCTAGTTTGTCAAACCGATACAATTCAGATCTTGGGGTTGGAATTGTTCCTAGTCTTTACTCTGCCAGGTCAAATTTGGAGATGGGTTCAAGAGTTTCTCCCTCTAAGCCATGTCATGGTGATTCTTATGAAGATTATGAAACTGGTTTACTTGCTTCATCTGACAGGTTTACCACCTACCCATCTTATGCTGATGTAATGCTCAAAATGCCGATGAATGATGGATTTCAAGGACCCTATTTGAGTAATGGATCTCCTAGTTTTCCTGTTGATGATCATCATGCGAACTTCAGTGATCGAATTAGGTCTAATATGCGTCACTGAATGTCACCAAGGTTCGTCTTTATGCCTCTAAGGTCTCTCCCTCTTTCTCTCCATGAAAAGATATTTGAGAGGTGAGGGTTAATGTAATCTTGGGTTTGTTGTAGTTGTATGTTTTTGGAGGACTCTGTAATATTATGTTCTTGAAAAAGAAAATTATTGGTGTTTATTGCTATTATGTGCTAACACTTGAACTAAATTTAAGATTTCCTTGGTCTTTAGGAGTTCATTTCCAGAGAATTGGAGAAGTTTCATACAAATAAGGAGTTCACTGAGAATATCTTCAATGCAAACTGGTGAAATGAACACGTTCGCTAAAAGCTGATGCCCGATTAGTGCCAACCTAATACATCATTGGTAGGTTACAGTTATCCTTAGAATAGTTAAAGCAATGTCTCAACTAATGTTTGACCTAACGACACAAGTGACGTCGTTAGGTCCCAACTGATAATTTCCGACCGGCGACCTTTCCGTATTTTGTGTATTTCATTGTTCTCCAAATACCTCCTATATATACCTCATGTACTATACAACTCAATTACATTTAAATCAATAAGATTCAAGCTTGTATTATAATTTTCTTTGGTTTCCTTTTCTACGAGTATTTGATTTTCACGTGGTATTAGAGCAGGTTGATATCTAGGTTTGAATTTTTTTTCAATATGACATCTCCTGCTGATATCTCTTCTGAAACTAATCCATATAGCTTATCTTAAACCATCCCACCCATGACTACACATCCTTCTCCAGTCTTTGATGTTCAGTACTTTTACTCTCCTACAACAGTACTAATGACTCCACTTCTCATCGGAGCCAACTATGCCTCCTGGTCTAAGGAAAGTTCTCTATGTCAAAGCTAAACTTGGCTTTGTCGACGAAACTATCCCAAAACTCACTTCGCCTAGTGACTTTTACATTCTTAGGGAAGACTTGATGACCTCGTAGGCAGTTGGATCATAAATTCTGTATATCCCGACCTTCTTTCTTCTATTTTGTATGATGAGAATGCCGCTGATGTTTGACGAAATTTGCATGATCGATTCTTTCAAACAAATGCACCTAAGGTATTTCAGTTGAAATGTGCTATCTCGTCTTTAAAGCAAAAAGGGTCTGATGTCTCATTTACTAGTTTCAAGTCTCTACGTCTCATTTACTAGTTTCAAGTCTCTTTGGGATGAGCTTCGATCCTTATTGACGGTTGAAATCATGTATGTGTGGACATGGCAATCTCTCATTGACCGTTCCAATCAAGAACGAGCCATGGAGTTTCTTAAGGTCTTCATGATCGATTCTCCGCCATTCGGAGTCAAATCCTACTCATGGACCCCTTTCCGTCCATCTTGCGAATTCACAACCTAGTCAAACAAGAGGAAACTCAGCAAAAGTATTCTTCACAATTCAACTCCCACCATTGAGTCTCTTGCCCTCACCGTTAATAGGATGGATAATACCAACTTCGAAAGCAATCGTCAAGAACGCTCAGATAGACCTTGACCTAAGCGACAACGATCTTTATGTGAGCGTTGTCGCATGCATGGTCACCTCCAATCAACTTTCTACAAACTTCATGTTTACCAAGGTCGACACCGTTCGACCTGGTTTGTTGTCGCTATTTTTAACTTCACTGTCCCGCTGACGTGTTGGGTTTATGGTGTCTCCTACTGTTCTAAGCGGAATCTCAGATATTTAATGTCTAACACTAGTATCCCCAGGATCTCATGGATAAGCTAAAGATGAAACTAAGAAGTTTAGAGATTACCTTAATCGCTAAATCCCACAGACTATACGGTTGAATATTCGATGACCAAGAGCTCCAAATGTAGCTCATCTACTTGAGACACCCGAGTAATCAACTTGATCTCCCACATTCAACTTAGCTGGAACTTTATCGTGGTTAGACGAAGAACACCTTCTTTAGACTAGATACATAGTTGGGAACTATTCTCTCTTTACTTAATGTTGTAAAGATAAAAATCTCTTTGAGAATTCTCCTCCCTTAATTATGTTTTAGTGATTCCCTTATATAGAATCCCTGACGTCAAAGTCCAACCCAATTAGGTTTCCGAAAAGCCAAAATATAAACAATTTTAGCATTTCCTTAAAATAGGAACTCCTATTCCTTTCTTTTGGTCGGCCACCCTATGCCCCAATTGGCTAGGTCCGGCTGGCCCCTTTTAGTGTGGCCGGCCATGCCTTGGCCGACCCACTTATGGGCTTTAAGCCTCCAACCCAAAACTCCTTTAGACCGGGTCTTTGTACTATCTTTGCCTTTGGTCTTTTGGACATATTTATAGGTCTAACCCATACTTATATATCTCATCCCTCTAGTCATATCTTCCGATCAAATTGACACTCTTTGGTATAACCCGATGTAGGATCCAGACGAAGTTAGACGCGAACCACCCCGTGATTCGACGATTGTAGTTGGTTTCTAGCTAAACATTACGATCCCTAAATCGTCTGGACTTGATGATTTTCTTCATCAATTTTCCTATCCAACAAATGACTCGCATTGCATCTTTAGTAGGACATATCCTTCGTGACAGTGCCTTCAACATCTCCATCTGCAGTGCCCTTAGCAACGATGGTGAACGTTGAACAATACGACTACCTTGTCAACCTGGTAGAACAACAAACAAATTCTACAAACACTCAATCCCACAACCCAACAACACCCCACGTGAACTTCACCAACAACCACTATTCACCCTTCACCTTCCACCTTTAACTTGGCATGTATGTCTTCTTCCTCTTCTTTTTGGGTCGTCGATTCCGGTGCCGCCAGAATATCTCTCCTTCTCCGGATTATTTTTTCTATTGGTTCCGACTCTTCCACTAAAGATTTTTTTCTCAATGGTGTTTTACACATCCCTTCCTTTAAATTAATTTAATATCAAATCTGAAATTACACGTGATCTTTCCTGTAATGTAACTTTCTCTTCTTCTTGTGTCTTTTAAGACCAAGCAACTACTAAGACGATTAGGCTTGGTGATCTCCATGACAATCTCTACTTTCTTCGTACGAAAACTCACAAAATTTTCCTTTCTGTATCTAGTAGTAGTACTAGTAGTTTTGATGTATGGCGCTGTCGTCTAGGCCGCCCATCTTTAGTTCATTTTAAGTATATTTAAAAAAAAAACCCATGTATTAAAACTTCATCAATGAATAAAGTTCCATGTGTTGTTTGCCCTCAGCCTAAGCAATCTCGTTTGCCTTATTTAAATAGTACTTCTGTTACTTCTCGCCCGTTTGAACTTATTCAGGCAGACCTCTAGGGTCCTTGTTATGCCAATTGGTTGGGGTTTACTATGACCGAAATTAAGTAATCCAAGAAAAACAATAGGAAATAAAAAACAATCACATAGACCACAAAGGATTTACGTGGTTCGGTTGGTGAGACCTACTCCACGGCGACAACCGCGCGATGATTTCCACTATGATAAGCAAACAAGTTACACAAGAGATTCATGAGAATTCGACACAGATTTCTCCTAGAGTTTTAGTCTATATAGCCACTAAAATCCTAATCCCACCGCCTCACCGACTCTCTTTCTAAATCCAAAATACACATGGATACGCTAACACTAATAACCGACATAAGCTCTGCTCCGCATTCCATCTCTGTCTCGGAGTCCTGCTCTGCCTCGGAGCCCTGCTTCACATACCAACCATGTCTCAATAATCAGCTCCGCTAACAGTTCCTAAATTCCGCGCCGAGACCCATGGCCTTGTAAGCGGGTTGGCGGGTCGTAAACTGAGTCTGATATCAACCCATATTCAAGGCACTTTCAACAGTCCCTTGTCGATCCCTTACCATTATGATTGCTGATATTTTATAATCTTAGTAGACGATTTTTCTCGATGCACATGGCATTTCTTATGCACTGTAAGTCTGAGATGACAAAATTAATGTCGAATTTTTTTAATTTTATCTCCACTCAATTTCAGTCCAAAATCACCACCTTTAGGTCAGGAAAAAGTGACGTTCTTTTCCCTCAATTTCAAACATTCTGTTCTGATGATTGAACAAAATTTTTATCTGATGAGCTTCAAACCTGGTTTAAAGACACTGGAGTCCTTCATCAACGGAATTGTATCCATACCCCTCAGCAAAATGGGATTGTCGAAAGGAAACATCGTCATATTTCCGATGTCACCAACGCTCTCCGCCTTCAAGAACCTATCTCTCTCTCTCCCTTTCTCACTCTCTCTCTTTTGGGAGAATGTGACCTCACAGTAGTTTACCTCATTAACATACTTCCTACTCCTCTTTTAGATGATTTCTCTCCATCGAAAAGTTACTCAACTATCCTTCTTCTTTTGATCATCTAATGTCTAACATAGTATCCTCATGATCTCATGCATAAGCTCATCATAATGAAACTAAGTACTTTACAAATTATCTTAATCGCTAAATATCCCACGAACTATTCCAATTGAATAAGAAGATCAAGAGCTCTAATTGTAGCTCCTATACTTGAGACACCGAGTAATCAACGTGATCTCCAACCTCAAGTTTCTCTAGAACTTTAATGGTGGTTAGTTAAAGAGCACCTTCTTTTAGACTAGATAGATAAATGAGACTAGTTCTCTCCTTCTTTCTCTACTTGATGTTGTAGAGTTAGAAATTTCTTTGAGAATTCTCCACACCTTATTCAACTCTAATTAGGGTTTTCCATAGAATCCCTAAGTTAGAGTCCAATCCTAATTAGGTCTTCTAAAAGTCAAAATGAAAGCAGAATAAAGATTTCTTCAAAAATATAAACCTCTTTCTATTTCTCTTTTTCCCTTTCTCTCGCCGGCCAAACTAAGCCCTAATAGGGCAGATCTGTCCGACCCTATTAGTACGGTCGGCCAAGCATGCTGACCCTACTAATGGGCCTTAAATCCCCTTTAAATGTCCGACACAAATACCCCTTTAGTCGGGCTTTTGTATTATCTTTGCCTTGACTTTCTTTAGGACTTTTGGACATATTTATGGGTCTAACCCATATTTATATATCTCATCCCTCTAGTCACATCTTCCAATCAAGTAGACACTCTTTGGTGTAACCCGATGTAGGATCCGGACAAAGTTAGCCGCGAATCGCCTCGTGATTCGACGACCGTAGTTGGTTTCTAGCTAAACACTATAATCCCTAAACCGTCTAGACTTAATGATCTTCTTCATCAATTGTCCTATCAGAAAAATTGCTCGCATTGCATCTTTTGTTGAAAGACATCTCCTTCAGTCTCCCACTTGTACTTAGAACAAGTGCAATGCTCGATTCCCTTGTCAATTTGTATCCCATCTGATACGTCATATCCTTCAGACTTTCTTGATCCCAAGCACAACTGTCAACCCAAATAATTAATCACTTAATCCATTTGAATGTGACCACACATTTTCAGTTGTTACTCATCAAATGGCTCTGAGATACTTTTCCTAACTTAATAGGATGACACAATCCATTCTTATACTCCCACTTAGCTTCATGTCTATCATGTTTGACCCAGTGTTCGCCTTTATAACCTCCTTTTATGGCACGACGTTTAATGGAACCAACGTCAGACATTCCTTACATAAGATGAGTGAAGCACTACTCTCCAATCTTGTCAATGAGAGGTACTTGACGTTTATCACCATGATCTGCTTGAATTTAGATGACACCTCTTCAGGGACTAGAGTAATCGTTTCCTCCCTAAAATAATTCTGAAAGTGTTGAACCATGTGATTAGCAATTTGATTTTCTGATTTTAGAATTGTACTTGTAGACGTAGTTAGAGTAATAATGCGATTTTTCTTATGTCTCATTGAAATAGATGTGTGAAAAGCCCGGGTATTTCGGTCCCCATTGCGGGCCAAAGTTGTTTAGTTCTCTGTTCCAGTTTAGTTCGTTGGAGTTCCTCATAGTACAATAGTTCTTCTTGAATCACTGATTCCCTCTCTAAAGATTTTGCAGTGGGAGTGATGGCTTGAATCTCAAGTAAATTTTTTCTGAGCACTTTTAACCTTCGAGATATGTTACCAAAATTTATTTTGCTCTAGTCTTCTAATGCATTCTTGACCCCTTTTAATTGTTTGAGTAAAGAATCCTCTTTAACCTGCCAACATTCTTCAAGTTTGTTTTTGTAATCTCCATGTTTTAACCAGTAAGTTTCAAACTTGTCGTGAGTAGGTGTAACAGTTCCGATTATATTTGTTTTGAGTAATATAGGACAGTGGTCGCTGTTATATCTAGGGAGATGGAAGACCCCTGAATTCTGGTAGTTATCCAACCATTTATAGTCGGCTGAGCTCTGTCTAGCCTTTATCTAGTTAGTTGGTGTTGACCTCTGCTATTGGTCCATGTATACGCTGGACCGTGAAACCCAAGGTCTATTAGACCAGTGTTGTATATGAATGAATTGAATTGGTTCAGAAATGGAGTATTGTCCGAACCTCCCAATTTTTCAGCCCTTGAGGGTGATAGCATTTAAATCCCCTATACACATAAATGGCTTTTGTAAAGCTACAATGATGTCTTCTAGGGAATTCTAGAACATAGGTCTATCAACGACTTTTGGTGGACCATAAATGCAAAATAGGTGCCAAATGAATTCCTTGTCATTGACCTGGGCTTGTATTAGGTTTTCAGAGCCCCTTTCTATCTTAACATTAACTTGATCCGGCCAATATAAAGCTAGACCCCCACTACGACCAATTGCAGGAGAAATAAACTTGTTTGTGAGACCATACCTGTCCAAAATAGGAGTAGATTGTGTCATTATTTTGGTTTCAGACAGAAAAATGACATCTGGTTTGACTGCCTAGAGGAACTTGATTAAAGTGTTGGTTGTCGAAGCGTTCCCCAAACCCCGACAGTTCCAAGCAAAGACTCATAAGGGCCTTGCGGCTCTTCTGGTGCAGCCGCCACGATCATTTCAGTGGTATCTTTTGATTGTTGTTGAGTTGATTTTGAAAATTTCGGTGTGTTGATCCCCTCTGCTTGTTCACCCGAGTGCCTTTTTTAATTACATCTGGGCCAGGAGGCCAGTGGGCCTTCCATGTCTATATGTCCTCCCTGAGTCGGTCTTGTTATTTCCATTTGGTTGGTCTCAACAAGTTGGCCTACATGTAACTGGATTTTATTTGTGGTTTTAGTTGTGGGTCCCCCTCTTTGATCTACCGGACCCTCAACTCCAACAGTTGCAATAACTGAATTGTTGCCTGTGGTTGGGCTCCAATCACTGCCTGCCTCCGATCGAGGGTCTGCCGTGTCTATGTCCTCCATGGTTATTTCCTCCTCGGTTTTGGTTTGTCTGTGTGATAGCAGCAGATTCCTTTCCCAAAATGGGATCACCTTGAAAGTTGAAATCATCCTGATATTTCGGTTGGGCTAGAGACAAGATTTTCTCCTGTTTTGCGTTGCAGTCTGTTTCTTCCATTAATTGAAGTAGCTTTAAACGCCTTCTGCAAAATGTTAATGTATGTCCCAAGTAACCACAGTAATAACAAAACCTACCAAGTTTTTCAAATTTAAGAGTAACCATGATTGATTTCCGTTCGTGATTTTGAGTTGTACCTCTTTTGGTAAAGGTTTGGAGAGATTGGCTTCTACCTTTGTTCTAGTGGCGGACCTAGAAAAATTGCTTTGTGGGGGCACTTTTAGTTATAATGAGATTTAAATCTTTTAAAAATCTTGATTTGACGTCCGAGCGAGTGATTTCTATACATTACTGTCACATTCTAAGCCAACTCAACTACTATTGACTTACAAGTTGTGTTGATTGTAACCAATATAAAAAAAGAGTAGTATACATGTTCGAATTGTATAGAGAAGTGAAGGAAATAGAGAGGACCAACTCATTTTAATAACATAGTCGGAAAACAACACACACTCACATATATATATATATATATATATATATATATATATATATATATATAAGAAAATGAAGTAAAAATGAGGCATAAGGATGACATGAAGAAAAATAGCTCTAACAATGTATAAGGAATCAAGAATGAATTTCCAAAGAGAAAGAGACTAAAAGATGAATTGATCTGTAAATAAGAGGTAAAAATGGAGTAATATAGGGCTAATAGGATGGCTAAAAACTAGGGGCCATTTTAACGAATTTATCCATAAAACAACTGAAAAGGAGACGGCCGGATTTGAACACAAGACCTGTTGCACGTAGGGCTTCATGTGAGACCACCAGACCTTCTTTGACGTTTAGATAGTGTTTCACATATATTTACATGATCTTTAAATTTTAGACCCGTGGGGGCACCTGACCGCCCCCACGGGTCCCAAAGTGGGTCCGTAGTTTGTTCGACCATACATTGTCCATCTGCCTTCATCTTCAGTTGTGGTTGGGACGAAACTACCTATTTGATTGGCCAGAGTATTTATCGTTTTGGCATTGAGGAATGATGTAGGAAGCCCATAGAGTATTTATCGTTTTGGCATTGAGGAATGATGTAGGAAGCCCATGAAACTGAATAAAGAACCATGCCTTGTCAAATGTGTATTTTGCCGGAGTCTTGTCTTTTTCACATCTTTCAATAAGAAAAATATCTTCTCTGATAATCCATGGTGCTTTTGAAACCACAATGTCGACTTCACCTATTGTGTCAAGTTTGGCTATAATTGATTCTGAATATCTTTATATGGGATATCTTTTTTTGACTATAATTGGTTCTGAATATCTTTATATGGGATATCTTAACATAAACGGACCACTAGGTTATAACGAAACACAACTATTATATATATGGTGTGTTTGGATGCAGGATTCCTAACTAGGATTCCTACTAAAAATGGGATTTGGTAGGATTCATGAATTCTTGGTCTGTTTGGCTACACAAAATCCTAGGACTCTTGAATCCCAAGGATTTCTAATTCCATAATTTGTATTAGCCCAGAATTCCACCCTACCCCCTAAGATTTGCTAGGATTTTAGATTTTTAGGCCCCAAATCCAATTCTCAAATCAACCCAAAGCCTCCCGAATTTCGGACAGATCTCAAACTCGCAGTTCCAGTCGTCTTCTTCTCCAACACTTCCGATTTTCAGAGAAAAACTTGAAGCCGAAGCTCGGATGAGGTATTATCTCTTTCTCTCTCTCTCTCTCTCTCTCTCTCTCTCTCTCTCTAACTCGTATCACTCTCTCCTTCTCCACAAAGCTTGAAGTTCCGGATCTAGTAATTTCAGAACCCTAACTGTCTCACTCTAACCTTTTGTGATTTTCAGATTTCTTTGTGAAGCTTGAAGATCAAAGCTCGGGTGAGGTATTTTCATGAATTCTAACTTGTATCTCTCTCTCTAGGGTTTGATCAAAATCTCTATTGTTTACTCTATCACTTTGTGCCAATGAACAACTACCTAGGTATATAATAGTTCCAAATCCACAAAACCCTCTTTCATCTTCTAGGGTTTTCAAATGCGATCTTCATATCTGTTAAAAATGCTTTATATTTTCTCTATTTCATGATTTTAGGTTTATGGCATCATAAGGTTCTATCTAATACACAGCTAGGGTTTCACTGTTTAGTTGGAAATGCTTTATCATAGCGGTGACCTTGCTTATATGCTATTGCATTATTGTCATAGGTTGCTAGTAGAGATTGGGATGCCTATCCTTTACCTGAAACGAACTGTACTATATAAGTAGTTGCTCGCTTGTTTTTCCTTCCGGCTTTTGGCGGGGAAAACGTTTATTGATATTTATGGCTGGTACCAACATGTTTCTTCTTATTCTTCCTCTGTTTTGCCGATCAATATTGAGCCTTGCCTAGGAATTATTAACAACCACAATATCCATCTTGTTCAAATTCACACACGAGTCACTCTACTGTTAAGACATTTGACATTGTATTAATGAATTAGCAATAGACTTGGTTAGCTAGAAAACGTTGCATTCTCGCAATAGAAATCCATTGCTCCAGGTACTGAAGTATTTGTATTTTAAGCCCCCCATTGCTCCGGTATAGCGATTCTTTAAGTGATCATAGGTCCGATACTTTGTATGTTACTAAGTTTCAACACAATGGCGGGGATTGGTGGTTACTGTTCAATGAGTTGCCCTAAATGGTTTTAAGTTTCTCCTTTTTTTTTGCTTTTATGGTTGATACTGATATTAGATGTATGGGTATATCTATGTTTGAGTTAGTTTTCTTGCTTTTGTTAAATTGGGACATGAATTTATTAGGCTTTTGCTATTATCTAATCATATATTGATTCCTTCTTCTTTTAGTGTCTCTTTCTTTTTTCTTTCTGCTATTATTCACCAGTTTTGTTATTTTTATTGTTGGTTCCTATGAAACTCAATACTTCATAGTTGTGGAAAAACCTACTAAAGATCATGATACCCACAACATAATATGTGAGAATTTAGTATATAGGGTGACTGAGGCGGAACCGATTCACCCTGCTAGTGGGCAAGAAGATAGTTTTTAGTTGTCCTTGTCGATTCACTGATAAAGGATGATGGTTAATCATATTAACTAACAAAAAGCTAGTCCTCCGTAGTTTCTTCTCGGCTTTAAAATGTCACTCTTGTTTAGTTATAGTAGCCAGAGCGGAAACGGAAATAGGATTCATTCATGTTGGCAAACTTAAATTTTGAAATAGTGAATATCTCCATAACAAGCACACACTTTTCAAGGTTTATCTTAGGCTCATGTTTAAGTACCTTATTAAACATTAACCATCGTACTTTATAGACGATAATTATGATACACCTTAGATGGTTTGTTTTGAGATACTATGATGTCGGAATGTTGCTTAGTAGTCATGCTATTGGTTACACGACATACTGAAATTGGGGAAGTGATATGTTGTGTGTGGCTCGAATTCCTTGTTGATTATTCTTTCATGTGGTTGTTGTTAGTATCATGTTGTTGTTAGTATCATGTTCCTTGTCGATTATTGTCTTGTTGATTATTCTTTCATGTTCTTTCATGTGGTTGGTGTGGAAGAACTTCTGAAACTTAGCGGCTTCGGTTGGAGCTCTAGTAGGAATATGGTTATTGCTGAGGATCGAGTATGGGATGAACTTATACAAGTAAGTTAAATACCTTCAATGACTATCTTACATGAATTTATCACTAGAGTTATGAGAATGCTTCGGTTGGAGATAAATTCCATATTTTTACCATCTTGGTTTGGAATTCCCTAATCAATGTAAGTCTGGGAATATTAAGAATCTTGATAATGCCCTTGTTTACTTTGATAAATTGGTTTCCATTAAACCATTTATATCTACCTCTACCTTTAATCAACTATTGAGTTCACTTTGCCAAAACTAGATCCTACTCAGATGTGTTTACCCTCTATGAAAAGATGATTTTGGTTGGAATCCAAATGGATTTGTTCACATTTAATATTTCGATTAACTGTTGCTGTCAATTAGGTCAGGTAAACTATGCATTTTGTGTAATGGGAAAATGTCTAAAGAGTGGGTATGAGCCTGATTTGATCACTTGTAATACACTTATTAAAGGACTGTGTCTGCAGAAAAATATTAGTGCTGCCCTTGAAGTGTTTGATAAAATGACTGACTCTGGGATTCAACCTGATAATGTTACATGTGGAACTCTTATAACTGGCCTATGTAGAGTTGGTGAAGTGGGTCTTGCTATGGAATTCCAAACCAAGATGGTAAAAATATGGAATTTATCTCCTGATGTTGTTTCATACACAAATGAAGGAGCTCCTTCTACCGAAGTTGATGTTGACTGCGATTCTTTTGATGTTGGCGGTGATCAATGTCGCTCATCTTCATCTAAACGTGGCGGCTCCGTTCTAGAGACACGCAATAAGCGTAGTCGTTCTATTTCAGCAACTTTGAGCCAAGAGATGACCGGAGTACGTGTCGCAATTGAAAATGTTGCTAATGCAATGGCCCAAAGGAACAACATGGACGACAATTGCTGGAAAGACGTAAAGAAAGCACTTGACACCCTCCAGTTAGATACAGAGACAAAGATCAATTGCTTGGAATGGTTCCATCATGATGTTGAAAGAAGGAGGTTTTTCTTAACAATGGAACCAGATGAACAACTTATGTGGATCGAGAGCAAATTATTTTAGCATGGACAAGAGATGACATTATTTTTTTTACCAGTACTTACTTTTTATTTTTAAGACAATACTTGGATGAGGTTTTCTTTTTTGGATATTATTCATGAATATGAAGGTATTATTTTAATTAAAAACTTATTTTGTAAGAATCCAATTATGTTTGCCAAACAAGCCAAAGGATTTTAGATGAAGGAAACAAGAATTCTAGGATTCTTATAGGTTACCAAACACACAAAAAAAAATCATTTGGATTCATGAATCCATGGAATCATGAATCATTTGGATTCATGAATCCGTGGATTCATGATTCCTGCATCCAAACACACCAATAGTGATTTCTCCCGGGGCAAAGGACTGGAAAAAAGTCAGAAAGGAAAATATAATAAAACCATACTAACAATTGTTGTTTCATAAAAGATAGTTGTTATAATGTATGACTATTTTAAACTCGAGATCATGTACTATTACAAATTTAAGAGCTTCCTAAAAATTCTTTTAGTTCCAAAGTCAGATTTATAAAAGGTGAACAAGGTGAAGTCTAATTACAAACATATTTGGCATACAATGTTTTCACATCTTCTATTTTAACCTCTAATTCAAGAGGATCAATAGGTCATACAAAGACATAATAATCTACAAATATTCATTTTCTAAAGCAACAAAGCTGAATATGTATATGTCTAAACAATCCAATCTTGAGTTGTGGATGGTAAATAAACAGGATTCTTGAGCCCTTACTGCTATTTGGTTTAAGAAGAGACTCCTTTCTGAATCCTGAATCTTTGGTGGTTTCTGTTTTCTTTCTTCTATATCGATTCTGACTTCTCTGGGCCGCCAAAGCAAGAATTGACATGGCACTTGTATCATGTGGAAATTATTTATAGGGAGTAAAAAAAGGAATACTAGTATAATAGGTTATTCTTAGCATTTTAGTAGTTCTACAAGGCATTTTAAGAGGCTTGTGTAGGTGATTCCAATACAACAAGTCTACATGACCCACCTCCTATGACTCCCACTTAAACCCTGTCAGAGAAATCCTCTCTACGTGACAGAAAATGTCAGAGGATATAGAAATTTTTGTTTATTTCTTTCAGAAGTGGTTCAAGTAGGAGTCTCGTGAGGGGGGGG
>BEHA01050182.1:282206-299976 GCA_002897215.1 Eschscholzia californica subsp. californica
TTTCCTCAAAATTAAACTCTTTTATCAAACTTTAATCATGTGGATTCTTCTTTAAACACTCATTTGATCCAACATAACAAAATCCTTCAGAGATCTGTACCTAATATCGATTCTAACCACCATAAATGATTCAACTTTCAAACACTTCAAAACCAGAAAGTCTTTAACTATTCTCGTATGAAGAAGGAAGAACGAGATTCAGAGGATTTTAGGGTTTAATCTTTCTCACATCACTTCGATTGAAGCTCACTCGCTACCAAAATAGTTAGATAGAGAAAGGAAGAGATTTTCCACAAATTTTCTTGTCAGGAGAGAGAGAGAGAAAGGGGCGTCCGTTCCAACTTTATCTAGGGTTTATGAAAAACTGAAAAGAAACGTGAAAAATAGATGATCTTTGACCGTTGATTAATAAATTGATTGACGGCAGATATTGAGTGACCAATATATGACTTGAAAATTAGGGGGATATTTTCGGTAAGTCATGATGATATATCGGGATGAATCGTGAGTGTGGGTCCCGCTAAAAATTTCTGGACTTCGGTGGAATTCAAAAATGCCCCTCGTGTGGCGTATCAAACACACATACTGCCATTGCCGCGGGACCCGCCGGATAATTGATAAATTATAGTTTATGTCAGGTATATGACAGGTAGTACTGTTCAATATCTAAAGAAGTAGTTTCCATGTAAGGGAGTCTAATTTAATACCATTATGACCTTTTTTTTTTTTTTTTTGTTGAAATAAGTTGCATTAGATTAAATCAAAGCGTTATTACAATACTTATTGACTAATATACATGGTACATTCCTCCACACTTTATTCCGCTGATTCGTCCTTGCCCATTTCGCTAATTTGTCTGCATTCTGATTCAGCTTTCTCCCAGTGTACTGAAATTTGATCATCTGGAACTGTTGAATGTAAGATTTGATTTTCTTTATATGCAAGATAGATTGTCATTGAACTGCATGTTTTCCATTGAGAAGATGATTTATAAGATTAATGTTATCACTTTCTATGATGATGGAAAGGTGGTTCATCTCTTTGGCCCATTCAATACCCAAAAGGATGGCTTTGGCTTCACTTTCTTCACTGTTTCTCGCTCTGCTAGATTTAACTTGAGCTCCGATGAATATAGATTTATCATTGTGTGCAATCATGCTCATTCCCATATTAGAAGAAATATTAGTAAATGAGGCGTCAACGTTTATTTTTATCATATTATGAGGTGGGGGTTGCCATTTTGCATCAGTTGAAGCGTTCATATTTCTATCTTTATTACTAGGTTTTTTGTTTAAGTTCGGGTAGTTTTCTATCATTTTTATAATGTAATGCAACTTTTTGTACAAAATATAGTACTAATATTTCTAGAATAAATATAATTGGAATATATAAAAATAAGTAGGTAGATTATAAACTATTATTGGTTATGCTGATTAGACTGAGAGAAAAAACATCGATGTAATATGTGTACAACAAGTAGAAAAAAGAAATCGTGATAACAAAAATATTTAATTGCGCGACTAATAGAAGCAAGAAATTACTTAGTAATTAAAAGAGAAAATTTGTTTGAAGATTTCGGGAAGTATCATACATAAAAAGAAAAATAACTCCAGAAAGAAATTGAAAAGAAGAATGGTTTTAACTACATGTAGGGAAAGGAAAAACATCTTACCAAGAAATTACCAACTTCTTCATCTCAAAAAAAAAAAAAAAGAAATTACCAACTTTAATTGCACTAAACTTATCTAAACACATGATTAATTTCAGAAGCGTACTTACTTTTTAGTCCAAAAATTTACTTGGTTAAAATTTGACCTTTAATCTTCATCTCTAATATCTTTCTTTATCTCTATCTCTCTCTCTCTCCTCTCACTGACTTCCTCTCTCGGTCGTTTTCCTATATTTTTGCTCTTCTCTCTCTCTCTCTCTCTCTCTCTCTCTATCGTTTCCTACTCTTTAGCTCTCTGTCACAATCTCTCTAGCTCTGTCTTATATCGTTCCTCTCAATCTCTATTCCCCTCTCTCTCAAACACTAGTTTTGGGGAAAGGAAGTATTCTTTTCGTTGGAACCAAATCTCGAGGAGGATTTCGTGGTGTGTCGACCACGAAATGTTTCGTTGGCTCGTGGCCAACCAACGGTGGGTGTCTCGTGGTCGACCGACCACGAACTAGCAGCAACAAGAAAGAGATATTTACAGAGCGAGAGAGATAGATCTATAGAGAAAGATAGATTTACAGAGCGAGAAAGATAGATCCATAGAGAAAGAGAGATTTACAGAAAAAGAGATTTACAGTGAGAGAGATAGATCTAGAGAGATAGAGAAACAATGGGAAAGAACAAGAAAGATAGTGAGAGAGAGTGTATGTGAAGTGATCGGTGGTCGGAAATGGTGGTTATGGGTCGGAAGTTGTGAAGGTGAAGAGAGAAGATGAAGATTAGTAGGGGTGAGTTCGACCGGTCCGACCAACCGAACTCAAACCTAACGGACGGAACTATGCATATATATAATTTATGCATATATAATTTTATATACATTATAATACTATAATTTAGTTATCATTACTTAATATGGATTCTAAACTAAGAAATATAGGTATTCAAATCTAGTTTAAAGAGTGGTATTGAATTTTAATTTTCGTTCTACTTGCTTAAGGTTATTTTTTTCTCATCTTTGATTTGGTTAATTGAGTTCGATCGGACTGACCAACCGAACTCAATCGAGTCAAACCGAACCGAGTCGAAAGAAGTCGGTCGATGATTTGATCGGCTCGGCTTCGACAGATTATTTAGCCAAACCGACATTGATTGGTTTGACTTCAGCCTGACCTTAAATGGTCGGCAGCCGACCGCTGCTCACGCCCAAAGATTAGGGGGCAATTTTCAAACAAATAAATTTTTGGGTTAAAAGATAATATGTCCTCTAAGTCAATATTGATTGACTGAGTCTTTATGTTCATAGAGATTTTTCTTTATGCCTCAAAGTTGCGGCCTTAATCAAGGATTTGAAGGTCAAGATTGAAAGGTTGGATTTACCTAAAACAAATCTGACGATTGTTCTGAAAAGCTACAAGAACCTTAGAGCAAATTGTAATACCATCATTGTTCTCTTAAAGTAAAGCCCAAACAACATGAGTTTTCTAAATTTGAAAGGGTTTAAGCTTGCTAAATTATAAAAGTTACAATAACCCAGAAGTATAGGGATGATGAGTTGATCAAGTAAAAGAAAAGCTCATTTTCCCCACTATGAATTGGGGCAACCTCTCAATGGGTACTGGGTTGGGCACAATAGAGACCAAAATATTGCATAGAACAGTGCCGAGTGTCAAAGACTAGTGCCGATCTGAATTTTAGGTTGAGGATTCAAAATTTAGAATCATATAACGTGAGTGTCCTCTTTCTGTATTTATTAGTCGGCTCTTTCTGTATTTATTAGTCCGCAGGAATAAAAACACACAAAATTGGATTAATCGGATGGATGATTAATTTTCTCATCAAATTTGCCCTCCTTTAAGACTCAAGAAAAATGATGTTGGGCATGAAAAGTGGGTCAACCGCCGCTCGGATGGCTGATGCTAGGCCAATCTAAACTGATCACAAAGGCCTTCAGACTTTGGTTGACCCAGTTTGTAGGATCAAGCATCAATAGACCAAGACTTTAGTCGTAAGTCGTAACCTACGTCTTTAAGGCTAGAGAAAGGGTGTCACATATGGTTCCCTTCAACGGGATGAAATTTGGTGGTCACATCATAAATATGGTGTGAGTTGTTGAGCTAGCTCTCCAGGTGAGGCCGTGAGCCGGACCCATAGGACCTGAGTCCCAACACTAATGCTTCACACAGAAAACATCAAAGCAACAAGTCTCAGGCTGGAATGTCCAGTAGTCTATCACAATTAAAACGTATGATGGATGGTAGAATGTTGGAACAACACCATAACAATTGCAGAAGGAGAATGTCAGCCCCGTTTATAAGTGACTGAGGGGAGATCGGGGAAAGCTCACTTCTTTAGCTAGTGCTTAGGGCGAGAGAGGCCTAAAACCACACAAGGTAGTGCCCATCGCGTTAGTCTTGAGATTGAATGTAAATTTAGAATCTTTAGTCAATCAAAATTGCAGGTTCCACATGATTTTTTACATCCTTAGTTTCAATGAAGATGAAACTCTGAGGAATGGTTGAATCTGAGTACCATTCCGACTATATTTTGGAATCTCCAAACCCAAAAGACATTTCTATGATGAACCTGAAAAATTACTGTTTTCAGAGATGATACTATCAAGCAATGATTCACAAGCATCTTCTAGTAAATCCAAAACCTGCAACACAAAAGTACCAAAATGAGAAACTATGCTAAGTAAAAACCGTATTAGTATTCGCCAATATAAATTCATATCAAACTATGTAGTTGGGGTATGGATGGGGTCGGGATCATCGAGGACCGATCCTAGAGGCGAGTAACTTGGTCGATTTTCAACCGAAAATATGTGGGCTCCCTTTATACATAAAGAAATAGACCACAAACTCTACTCTCGAAGTTCAAATAAACTACGACAATTTGAAGTTTCAAACAGAAAAACTAATTCAAGTGTACAGCTTGGAATAGACTCGGACTACTCTTGTCGTGAGCCAATTTCTAAGACCGACTCCTAACAGCTTAACTAAATATATGATTTTTACCTTCTCAAAACCTTGAGGTCCTCCATAATAAGGATCCGGGACTTCTTTCTCATCATGTTTCTTACAGTACGAGCACATTAACCTAACCTGTATAAACCCATTTCTCGTATTAGTACAAAAAAAAACAAGAAGAAGCTAACTAAATTTGTGGCTTTATCTAATGTAGGAAGAATCTCAAAATTTAACCTTTTTATGAGCATCATCAGGAAGAGTTTCCTTGAATCTCCATCTCTCAAGTGCACCCAAAATATCATCTGCTTCGAAAAACATCAAGAACAAAATGCAGAAGAAAGAAAAGAAAGGAACTACTTATTAGAAATTGAAATTCTACGAGGTGTTTGTTTTTTATAATTTAGATCTGACTCATCTGACTTTGTTAAATTTTCAGTATGTTTATTTTTTTTTATCTGGGCCTTGTGTCTGACTCAAAAATAGTTAACTCTAGCTGATTTTGAATCTAATTGAGTCAGACATAAAAAAGATGGGATTATCCTGAAAAATTCTTAAATGACTACTACTCCGACTAAAAGGAAAAATTCATACCCTTGTTTTGCATATCCATTGCGAGGATAAGATCAAAATCTCTGAAATCAGATGGTTGAATTGGGCGTGAAATAGAAGTTATTTCAATCCCACGTCGTTTAGAAGCTGCTCTCATTCTTGGATCAGCTGGATCACCCTTTAAAGAATTAACCTAATTAGGTCAAATAGTATACTCAAATCATCTAAAATGTATTTTTGATTGATAAAAAAAAATACCTCATGATAACCAATTGTGCCAGCAGAATCTATTTTGAATTTTGATTCAATGCCTCTTTTCTTGACGATGTCTGTGAAAACACCTTCAGCTGCTGGACTTCTGCAGATGTTTCCTAAGCAAACAAACAGAACTGAGAAGGGTTTGTTGTCTGTTGATGAATTAATGGAGGTCATTGATGCTTTTACAGTAGAATTTTTAGTGGGTTTGAAGGAAACCCTAATTCCTTTTCCAAGGTTGAGAGAAGAAGAAGGAAATTTGGGAAGGATAATGAATTGGGAGTTCAGCATAAATGGAGGAAGGTGGTGGTAAAATTGTGATTTTGGATATGTTGCCATTGGCACTCGAGTAGTGCTGTAGTATAAACTCATCTCTCTCTCTCTCTCTCTCTCTCTCTCTCTCTCTCTACTCTACCTCTCCTTTTTTCTCTCTCTCTCTCTAGGTTGCAAGGATAAGATTGGTTCTCATGGAAAGCTCATTTCTTCAATATTATAATGTCACTGTTATTTCTGAAATCTGGATTCTTTCAGCAAAACCCATTTCTGGAAGAACATCAAATAATCCAATTTTACAGTTTTAATGCCCTGAACATTCAGATACTGACTTTTCCAATATCTTTAAATGATATTTATACCATACACAGGCACAGATAGACATCTAGATTTTCCCCAATTTTCAACACCTACATTTACATCATAAGCCAATACAAATAGAGAGATCAATACTATATGTTTTGCTAGAAAAGCTCAATCTCAAGGTGATCGCCAGTATCGTTAAACTCAATACATTTGCTATCTTCTTTCTCCATAGCTGAAGCTGCTGCAGCAAGTACAGGATTAACAAATTTAGGCAATTCGGGCGGAACAGCACATCGGATCAGGGCCCAATTCAACCCATCGAAGAACGGGTGATGCTTGATCTCTGTAGCTCCTTTTATGGATCCTAACCGATTATCGGGATCCTTGACCAATAAACCTCTGATCAAATCCCTTGCCTGAAAACTCACTAATGGATATTCTGGGAACTTGAGACTCTCTGCCACAACATTGCACAGGGTGTCCTCATTTCCAGATCCCTTGAATGGGGTTCTACCATATATAAGTTCGTAGAGAAAGATACCGAATGTCCACCAATCGACAGCACTACCATGACCTTCTCCTTTGATAATCTCCGGGGCTAAATACTCGTGGGTACCCACAAATGAGTTTGATCTTGCACTGGTGGGCTCTGCTACGAGTTGTGGCAGTGGGCTGACTTGGGCTGGCAGGTCCGACTTTTGCTTTCGGGGTTTTCCTGCAGTGGGTAGCCTTGGTGTGAAACATGATACTTGGACACAGGATGGATGGAGACATATAGGATCAATGCAGCTGGATCCTATGCATGGGCCTGACGCATTTTTGGTAGGCTCTGTGACTGGCGAAGATGATTGAAGAAGCATCGGGCTTACGGAGCATCGGAGGGATAAGTCGAAATCTGAGAGCATAATGTGGCCATCTTCTCGGACAAGAATATTTTCTGGTTTTAGATCTCTATATATAACTCCAAGCATGTGTAGGTATTCTAATGCAAGTAGGACTTCAGCAACATAAAACCTGCAATAATGAAAGGGCATTACATTAGTGGCAGAACAGATCTTTATAAGCAAAGAGAGGAGTACCTGAACAATCATATTCTCTCATCTACTGTGCAAATTAAAGGCATAAGATCATGTTTCATCAAAATATTGCCCATGAAACAATACAGAAGCAGGTACAAAATTTATGGTGTGAAAGGAGACCAAGGAGACTTCTCAAACAAAAAACGAAAAAAGACCAAGGACGAAGGGTTGAATTGGCCAGACTTAATCCAAGTGGAGGCTTCTAGATATCTGTACATTCCACCTAGGCTAATCGGTGAGAAAAGAATCACAACGATCCTAACTCAAAGTGGTATATTGACATTTTGTCAACTCAGCAGCTCATTTCATGCGTATTAGAACCTAGGTTCACAGATTTAGAATAGTATAGCTTGTTATTTTTGTGTTCTAGTTGTAACGAGACTTAACTTCAAGTGCTTCGGAGGAGCGACCAAGTTAAAGAGCTCCCTAAGTTCAAACCAAAACTACTCTTATACCCCATTAGCTTAAATAAGAATTAGATACCACTCGATAATCAAATATATGAAACAAGGCTATCAATGTGTATAAGTATATCTTTATATATGCACATTGCCTAAAGTCTAAAACTAGATAGAAATGGGAATTTGGCTGAAGCTAATTACCTGGCTGCTTGTTCAGAGAAACACCTGGTGGGTTGCTTCTGCCGAAGAACGTGCAGATCTCCCCCTGGACAAAACTCCATAACTAAACAAGAGAATGAATTCGTTGTAAAATGAGCATAAAGTGTAGGAAGAAAAGGATGGTCTAGCATCTGCAGTATCTCCCTCTCAGTTTGGGCCCTTGGCATCTTCTTCCTGCAAGCTAAATACTCATTGTCCATAACCTTCAAAGCAAATGCGCAGTTTGTTCCACTTAATTCTGCAAGATAGACAGTTCCAATGTCTCCACAACCAAGCCGTTTAAGCAACTTAAAATGCTTCAAACCTAAGCTGCCATATCGTGCCTCAACTTGGTGGATGGCGTCCCATCTCATATCTTTCGACATGTGAGGCCTACTGGCGCTAAAACTTGACCCACTTAAATTGCTTTCCTCACTGATGCTAGTGCTCGTGCTATACTCACCGATGCTACTCTTTGAGCTTTGGGAGAAGTCACCTTTTTCTCTTGATTTTGATTTTGTGCTCTTACTCACTTTTCCACCTACAGTTCCACCTTTACGGGTATTTGAATTGATAGTCGGTTTACTCACACAGCTGTCCACATTACCCGAACTGACTTCGACACCCAGACTTGTGCTGCTGGATGCTGGAGAAGAATATTCCTTTCTAGCATTCTTCTGATTAATGTTGTGAGTTTGGCAAGTAAGTTGACTTGTACTAGGGAGCAAGCCGTCGTCTTCAATTTCACCGTGAATACTAGATTTATTGGATTTAGAAATTGAAATCTGCTTTACCTTATGTTTGACCAATTTACTACTACCAATGGCCATGCCATCATCTTTAGCTTCACCCAGATCCCGCTTTAATTTCTTTTTCTTAACACTCTTGTGCTTGAAAACTGGTTTCACCGCACGTGTTCTGTTGGCAAGAGATTTGCTTACTTTAATGCCAGCAGAAGAGCTGAAAGAAGATGGTACAGGATACAGCTTGCTTTTCGACCCTATCTCAAGCTCAGGTACCGATGTTTCTTTCCCAAGTTTTGGGGTAGGGACATTCTCATCTTCCTCCAGTACATCCCTGACGGTATTTGAATTAGGTAAACACCGTGCAGCATTCGACTTCCCTTTTTCCCCAAGCTTTAGCGTTGAGTTCTCACCACTAACTTCTGTTGGCTCAGAAAGAATCTTGTCTTGTGATGGTACTTTAGTGCCACTTCCCTTTGTTGTTATTGTTGTTAGAACTGCCAATCTGGGAGAAGAATGTGCACTAGTTGTCGGTGATTTTGTCCTGGTTAGTGGCAAGTACTTCTTTCCATGATTTTTCGTACCTCCAAGTTCTTTAGCCTCTGGAATAATATCTCTCCGTGATGGTATTTTGGCCCCACTTGCATTTTTTTTAGTTGCATCGACAATTCTAGGAGAACGGGCATTTGGTGATGGTGAGTTTGCCCTGGATACTTGCAAAGACTTGTGAAGCTTCTGTGAGGAATTCATTGTAGCCATTTCAGTTCCAACTGAGATCTCTAACAAATTCCCTTTACCTTTATCTGGGGGAAGGCCCACCTCGTTGGGCTCAGCCACCACTGTTCTGTATAGCTTATGTATAGTTTCAGCTTCTGAGATCCGAGGAGAAGCAACTGACTTCGACAACCGCTTCATGGCAGCCATTTCCGATGCATGGGAAACTGCTAACCGCCTCAATGCCTGCTTCAAAGTCGGAGAGTCAGATGTTCCAAAACCAGATGTCCGAGGTGAACCTACACCAATCGGCTTCTTTGATACATTCTTACTTGATGTGCCTCTATCTGATTGGAGAGACTGACTCAAACGCTTACCAGAAGTTTTCAAATTAATTGCTTCAAAGAGCTGATTAATATCATCTTCTAATGCATAACTACGCCCTGTTTTTAGCATTGGAAGCTTTCCAGTTTTACCGTCCACTCCACGGTTAACTTCTTTAGATTGTTTAACTGAATCCATTTCTGCGTGCAATTCAATAATTTCACAAGTAGCAGGAAGTGAACCCATTAAGATACTGATCTAGTTTATACTGAAATTGACTGATTAAATTCACGAGATCATATCAACCCATTCTTGAGGAAGATTATTGGAGGTAAAGGAGCACAAAAATCAGTAAACAAAGCATCGACGTCTTGTGGATTTCTTCAACCATAATGAAACCTCAAACATTGATAAGATATTCAGCTCTATTTATATGCACCCAACATCTGGAATTCATGATCACCAAATGTCAGAAATAGAATAATGAAAATCAGTTCTACAACAGAAATCTAGTTAAACCTCACTGAATCAAATGTAATCAAAATCAGATGCATTCACATCAAATTAGTGAGATCTATTAATCAAAACAAACTAGAATAGGGCACAGAAAGAACATACATTATGTATATAACCTAAAATACAATAAAAACATTAAGATCACAACAAACTGTGCTAACAAACAGATGATTCGTCTCTATGAAGCAACAACATTATTCAGGTCAAAATCCTCAAACTGATAAAGGATACACATACAATACATTTAACCTAACTTAACCTAACCTAACCTGAAGATGATTTCAAGCAAGAACCATTCATTAAAATTAAGCTGTGAGTAGGAAAAGAAAGTACCTGAAACCTTTTCAGACCAGCAATATCATGAACCAGATCGGACAGTTGAGCTAAAACCAAAGTTCGGACAAAGAGGTATTCCGAAGATAGGGGAAAGAGGGGAAAGAGGGGATTAGGGGTTTGGAGAGAAAATTTAGGGTGTGAAATAGATAGAGATAAAGAAGATGAAGATGGTGTTATAGATCGGGAAAGGAAAATAGAAGAGAGAAAAAAAGAAAGCTAGGGCACACGGGAAGACGATTTAAATGCAAATCACGAGAAGTGTGGTCTCAGCAGCTTACTTACTTTGATTTTCTGATGATGAAAGAGAAATAACACACACAGTAGAGAGAGAAAGTAAATATTATCCTCAAGACTATTTTTTACTCTTTTTAGCAGATGTAAAGTTAAAAATATCAATATCATTGTGTATTCAACTCATTGTATACATTGGATTCGAAATTACTCTTTTTTACCATTCATAATTTTCAATTTGAAAATGAGTAAAATGTGGGAGTAGAAGAGGGGTGTTTGATCTTATACAAGATAATTATTAATTGACAGAGTAGCCAATACAAATAAAGTATCGTATAACACTGTTATAGTTACGACAGTTTCAGCTATACTATAGTGAATAGTCTGAGAAGGTTGTGTTGTAAACTAATTTCATATTTTGAGGGACGAAATGTTTTAACAAAAAAAAAGGGACGAAATGTAATGTTTCTTTTTATGATATTAACTATCATTATAGCGGCAGAAAACCTGTACACGTCTATAAAAAGTTTTTTGTAAGAGAATAAAAATAATGTGATATTTTACTAAATTAATTAATAAATTCCACATGTTTTGTCCAAAATTTATTTTTAAATTTATCTAATTTCCTTTGTATTTCGACCCTTTAAAATTATTAAGACTCCTATAAGATCTATTACATGAGTCACCACCACTTCAATGGAGGAATTTGTTAAAAAAATTCATTTGGTCAACAAGTAAATTTTGTGTTTCTCTTTTGAAATCATCAAAAGATGGATTTCAGTGCTTTTACTTTAAGGAATACAGTAATTGTTTTGAATATTTAAATGTTGATTAGTTTATCTTGTGTGGAGGTTTTGTGTTTTATGAAATTAAAGATTTCCTCTTACAATTCTCTACCTTTAGTAAATAAAGCATAATTCTCAATTTTCAACTTGGTATTTCATTGCCATAAGAATAATCCACCAAAGTATAGAGGATGTTTGAATGTTTTAGTTTAATATTACAAATCAAAAGCTAGGGTATCAACAACGACATAAAAATAGTAAAATATTTTAAATATATAATACGTCATTTAAAAGGAAATTGCGTAGAGAAACATATTTTATTTTCAGCAATCTTATTTTTAACATATGGATACAACATTTGCCTTTAGGCCAAATATGCTTGTTACTTTTTTTTTCAAATGTGCTATCGTAATTATGTTATTTCCAATTTCAAATTTCAAGTCGAATACAATGTAATAGTGGGGGCAAGTCTTTGAGAATGTAAGTTTTGATTTCAAATTTTTCTTTGATATACTAAAAGTTATACTCCATGTTATTATTGTTCACGGAATCCACCATGATCAATAATTACCACATAAAACATCCACACAAATATGGCCCAAATATAGGGTTGGGACATATCACATCCAAATACAGTTTCTTGATTTGGATAGACAATTGATTGCATAAATATTTTGTGAAATTTGAAACTATAAAAGTAAATTACCTACATCCCTTATTTCAAATAACAATGATTCATATTAGGATCTATAATACCATGAAAGAAAAAAAAAACCATCAGAACTAAAAAGTTAAAGTTAAACTATTATGTTTAAAGTTATAGCATTGGCAAAATAACATAGACTAATAACAAATGAGATTTTATTTGAGGAAATGCTTAAAAAAATACTAGGGGAAAGTGTAAGCATCCACTATCACCATCCTCCCATGTTCCAAAAGGATGGTTTGTATTGTCTTCACCCTAAAGTTACCAAAACCATTTAATGGGGGAAGCTGGAGTTGGGTGGGAGATTGGAGTTCATCTGCTATTCCCTAATGTTATAGAGCATAGTGGACAGTATTACAAGACCAGGTCCACACAATTTTAAACACGATAGTCTAGGGCTCTAGGCTACCCTAGCGACTTTGGAGGGTAGAAACACACACAAGTAAAGAGATCGTTAGGTGAGGACCAACAACTAGACTTCGGGGTTCTAAGTGGACAGGTAAGCGGAGGGAAGATTGCCTGGTAGCTGAGTAGATGGGTAAGCGAGAGTCTAGGTAAGAAAGGAGTATTGATAGACCTAGACAAGGAAAATAAAATCTTGAAGTCCAACGACACCGAGGAAGGGCCTACCAAGAGAGCTCTGACAGTCAAGTTAGCAACCAAGTATAACAAAGAAAGGCAAAAAGAGTAAAAGTAGGATTACTCTTGATATCACCGTAGTTATGGCGTCCTAGCGTGGCACGACTCCTAGAGTGGTCGGAACTCAGTTTTACGGAGTAACACGTCAGGGTAGATTAGCCTACTGAGTTGGCGGAGTAGATCGTCAAGGTAGACTTGAAGTATTTCAGAAGAGTAGACTAACGAAGTACGAGAAACAAAAGATTTGTAGCGAGAATAAACGAGGCGGAGTAAAAGACTTCTAACCGGAACCCTCTTATTTGGCTAAATGAAGAGATGGTCGAAGTAGAAGGCTTCTTGTTGGAACCTTTGTGTACGATCAGCTAGATGAGAGATGATCAGAGTAAACGACCTCCATTCGGAATTGTCTTGTATACTAGATGAGAGATGATTGGAGTAAAAGAAAAGCAATAGACTACGTGCAGGTGATTTGCGATTGAGAGATTATGAACCTTTTGCGTGAGGGAGATTTTTCTATTTATAGTAGGAAGAGTGTAACCACTCTTGGAGTGTGGAGCTAACCAGATTTTTTGCAACTTATACATAGAACTAAACTAAAAACTAACATTTTTCATTTTAGACATCTAAGGTTGGAGTTCAACAAAAAAAAAAAAGACATCTAAGGTTGGTGGTTTGGTGTCAAACTGTTATTCCCTATTATATAGACATTATTTAGTAAACAAAATAGTAATGGGAGGATCTAAAAATATTTAGGGTTAATTCTGTTTTAGCCCCCATATTGTGGCCAACTCACCGTTTTGGCCCCCAATTGTGTCCGGCAGTTCGTTTTGATCTCAAAGGGCCAATTTTTATACCAAATTATCCTCGGGGGTCAAAATAGAATTATTTGTGAAAAAAAGAATAAAGACACAAAAGTCACATCACATATTTCTTTCTCCACTTCACCTTATCTCTCCTCCATCGCACCACCTCCTCTTCACCTCATATTATTTTTTCCGGCGAATGGTCGCCGCCCGAAATAAAAATTTCAGCCGGTCAACTTTAACATAAAAAAAAAATTCTTTCTCTTTCTATTCTTCTTCTCGTTTTTCTCTCTTCTTCTTCTTATTTCCCTCTTCTTCTTCCTTCCACTTCTCTTTCTCTCTCTCCTCTTCTTCTTCCTCTCACTTTTTTCTTTACCACTCTCTCTCTCTCTACCTATTGTTTAGCGAAGGGGATCCTCCCCTTCGCCAAACAGTTGGTAGAGAAAGAAAAGTGAGAGGAAGAAGAAGAGTGAGGGAGAAAAAGAAGAAGAGAGAGAAATAAGGAGAAGAAGAAGAGAGAGAAAGAAATATTTTTTTTATGTTAAAGGTAACCGGCGAGAATTTTTATTCCGGTCGGCGACCATTCGCCGGAGAAGAAAGGTGAGGTGGAGAGGAGGTGGTGTGATGGAGGAGAGATAAGGTGAAGTGGAGGAGAAAGAAATAGGTGATGTGGCTTTTGTGTCTTAATTTTTTTTTTTCAGAAATAATTCCATTTTGGCTCCCGAAGATAATTTGGTAAAAATTTGGCCATTTGGGATCAAAATGAACTGCCAGACACAATTGAGAGCCAAAACAGTAAGTTGGTCACAATATGGGGGTTATAACAGAATTAACCCAAATATTTAATTGCCTTTAATTGAATCGAGCGATTGTACACAGATAAGAAAAAAGTACATTATTCTTCTTAAGCAGATGATCAATTAGGTCGATGTTTTGGGGAAATAAAAAAGTTTTCCGGTGTCAAAGTTTTGGGCGGAAACAAATATTTTTTGTTTCTTCCAAACAAGTTTTAGGAAATAATTTTTTTTTTCTTCCTCTCTATTCCCTTCACAGCACCATTAATTCCGGCGACCATGAACTTCGTCGACCCTCCAACCCTAATTCTGGCTGACTCTCTTCCTCTTTCTCTCTTCATTCCTTTCTATGTCTTCTCTCTCTCTCTCTCTCTCTCTCTCTCTTCGGTTTCTCTCTCTTCTCTCCTTTCTCTCTCTAAATTCCGGCGAAGGGACCATCCCCTTCGCCGGAACCTTTGTCTGGAAAACCAGACGAAGGGAGGATACCTTCGTCTGGTTTTTCAATCGAATGTCGCTTGGATCTGAACTCCAGACCCAAACGACTTTCGCCTGGAAAATCAGACGAAGGTATCCTCCCTTCGTCTAGTTTTCCAAACAAAGGTTTCGGAGAAGAGACCATCCCCTTTGCCGGAATTTAGAGAGAGAAAGGAGAGAAACATACGAGAGAGAGAGGCAGAAGAGAGAGTGAGGGAGAGACAAAAGAGAGAGAGAGAGAGAGAGAGAGAGAGAGAGAGAAAAGGGGAGAGATAGATGATGATGAAGTCGTAGGCCGTCGCCGACAACATCCGTCCGGCGACTCTCTACCGGCGACTTATAAGGTGCGTTTGATTTGATGAGTTTTTTTTTGTTTCCAACGTCTTTTTCGAAAACTTTTCTGCTTTCCCCAAAACGGTGGTCATCAATTATCACTGAGAACAAAATAAAAAATCATTTTATAGAATATATCTAAATAGAATGCTTATAGTAGATAGACTAAAACAACTAACTAGTGGGACATCACAGTACTTGTTTGACCTTTCTAAAGTCAATAACTTCGCATATAGTAAGTTAACAATATTGATATATTACAGTCATATAATCTTTCGGTCATCCTAATATATGCAAAATATTTGATATTAATCATACATTCTTTTGATCTAAACTTATTATTTAATCATAAAGCAGAGAGAAAGAAAGAAATTCTCAAATAAATTATGGAAATATATTCAAATTGAATTATTACATTAACCAAACACTACCTTTTGTGCAATGTTTGAATTTGATAATTGTTTTCTTTAGAAGTACAGCTTGTTTTGAGTTATTGTTGTTTTCTGTAATGATATGTTCACTTACTTGTCGGTTGTTGTTCTCATTGCGTCTAATCATCATCTAATTTTAAAGGGTTTTATTAAAAAAAAGGACATAGCTATCTTTCTTTGGAAAGTTTCAATGCACTCCATTTTTACTATGTAGGCTCGTATCAAAAGTATTTTCGTTCAAGCTAAAGAAGATGTGAGTGCATGTAGGAAAATATAAGAATAATGAGCGCCTCCAGAAGTTTTTTTTTCAGAATGGGTGTAGGGTCTAAAATTATTGAGTCAATGAGTTTAGAGCCCAAAGATAATTTAAAATAGTAAATTAGTCTACGAGAAGTAATTCAACCTCTGCGTTATCTATTACTTCCTAACCTATCATCAGGTTAAAAAAACCGGCAAGGTTAAAAAGATAGAAGATAGAGATAAGAAGTATAGTCTTCCATTCTAGAGGTCAAGGATTCTTGACACGCTGAACAATAAAAAAAAAATATTAAAAAGATAGAAATTGTCTTTTCAGTTTGTTAAAATTAATCTCTTAACTAAAAGTTTTTCTCACTATGAGAAACTATGTCTCTATCTATCTCTCCCTCTACACTAGGCTTAAACTGAAACCTCTACTCTCCACTTTATTTACATGCGAAACAGTCATCCCTCTTTAGAAATCCATTGCCTCTCCATCTATCTCCTTCTCTAATCTCCACTTCATCGTTGTGGGCGAAACGATAAAGCTCCACCTCTCTAATCTAGGTACTACTCTCTCTACTCTCTATTTACTTTTTGGATAGCAACGTCTCTCTATCTTTCTCTCTAATCTAGATTTCCAAAATCGGTTGTTTTTCGAAACCTAAACGTGAAAGGAATAAGTTGTGGCACTATTTTGCTTACGATTATTTCTTATTTACTATGTTATGGTTGTTTTTTTTGTTTACACGGGTTTTTATGTTATAGTTTTGATGACTCTCTGTAACCTGTGATCAAAACCATAAACTTGAAATCTTAACATTAGGTTTTTAAATATGGAATTTATCAGATTTGAAACCCTATCTTGTGTTTCTTTTTTAGCATTTTATAGATTCTCGTAAATTTTCAAATTTGGTGAAAACTCAACCCTCAATTATCTGTAATTTAATATAATGTTTTAGATTTTTGTCTAGCATTTTGAAGATTCTAATAATACCTAATAATTGGTTACAACCTAACCCCCTTCTATGTTATTTTAGTTAATTCTCAACTTGAAATTTATCTATTTGGTTTTTGTTATAGAATCTAGCAGATTTAAAACACTATTTTTGTTTTTTGGCTAACATTTTGCAGATTCTTATAAAATGGCCGTGAGATTAAAGCTTCTTGCCAAAAGTAATGTAGATGGAGGATCTTCAAGTGCTGCGAAGGATCGTGCTTCACACACATCTGCAATGCGAATGACTCCTAGAAAAAAAAATTACACCGGCAAAGGGGCATATGGTCAAATCTCGAGGTAAAGAAGAGGAAAACCAAAGAAGATTGGGTATGGTGCAAATATAACTGTTAGAAAACCTAGTAATAGCGGTCCGCGTTTGAAACTTTTGTTAGAGTTTTGTGATATCTTTGTAACCTTTTTTTATATTTGTAGCATTTGACAATTTTAATGTTACATATTTTGTGCTTGTAGCAAACGGACTTGTCAGTAAGGGTTAACATGGGTGTTTTGATTGAAGTACCGATAGAGAGAAAAAATAAGAAAAAAAATTGGAAAAAATTCTAGTCTACAGTAGGGTTAGTTGGCAAATTCCTAGAAACACCAAAATAATGTTGAGGTTTTGTCCAAAATTCTACAAATATTATAAAGATGTTGACAAAATTGCTAGAAACACCATAGAAATGTGGGTTATTTCCCTAATGGCCCCCTACTTTGTGACCAGCTTCCCGCCTGGCCCCCTACTTTACGAGAAATACCCATATGGCCCCCTTCCGTTATAACACCGTCACTCTCTCTCCTCCATCATGTTTTCTCTCTCTGCCAACTCACGCCACATCATTTGTTACGCCACCTCATCACCTTCTCCGGCAGAGGTCGCCGGCCGGCTAAATTTCCGGCCGGCGACCTTCAAACTAAAAGAAAATATTTTTTTTTCTCTCTTCTTCTCTCTCTAAATTACTCCGGCGAAGGTCTCCCTTCGCCGGAGTGGTCTGTTCTTGAAGAACAGACCGAGATCTG
>BEHA01050182.1:300015-349157 GCA_002897215.1 Eschscholzia californica subsp. californica
GACCGGAAATTTGGCCGGCCGACGACCTCTGCCGGAGAAGGTGATGAGGTGGCCTAACAGATGAGGTGGCGTGACATGACAGAGAGAGAAAAAGAGATGGAGGAGAGAGAGTGACGGAAAGTTAAAGTTAACGATAGTAGGGGGCCATATGGGTATTTCTCGTAAAGTAGGGGGCCAGGCGGGAAGCTGGTCACAAAGTTGGGGGCCATTAGGGAAATAACCCTATTTATAATTTTTAGACAAATTTTTTATAACAAGTATAAACTTACCTACTACCTTTTTTTGTTTAAAATCAAGCTTTTTTATGTTAAGATAAAAAATCAAGATTCCCTCCTTGTACTTTATCTCCTTCACATCATTGAAGAATACACTGTATCGACGAAAAAATGTTACAACTTTTTCGTTCGTATAAAATATTGGGTGAAATAATATAGTTTCTAGATTTAAGCAAAATGTAAATTTTGTCTAGAAAATGTTGGATATCCTAAAATGATAATACTACTAATAATAAAAATTAATAAACCTACAAAATAAACATTAAAATAAAAACAATTAAATTTTAATTAAAAATTAAAACTAATAAACCTACAAAAATACACCGTATCGACGAAAAAAATGTTAAAATTCTTTCATTCGTATAAAATATTAGGTAAAACAATATATATATATATATATATATATATATTGTTTGGAAGATACTGGATATCCTAAAATAATAATAATAATAATGAAAAATGAAAATTAATAAACCTACAAAATAGACATTAAAATAAAAACAATTAAGTTTTAGTAATTTTTTTTAGTTTACTTACAAAATAGACACTAAAATAAAAATAATTAAGTTTGAATACAAAATTAATTAACCGACAAAATAGACATTAAAATACAACACAATTAAGTTTTAATAAAAACATAGTTTCTAAATTTAAGTAGAATTTAATTTTGTCTGAAAGATGTTAGATATCTTAAAATAATAATAATACTATTAATAATAAATAATAAACCTACAAAATAGACATGAAAATAAAAACAATGACATTAACATAAAAACAATTAAGTTTTAATAAGAAAAATTAATAAACCTACAAAATAGACATTACAATAAAAATAATTAAGTTTTAATAAAAAAATTAATGAACTTACAAAATATCCATTAAAATAAAAATAATGAAGTACCTATTACCTTTCTTTGTTTAAAATCAAGCGTCCCTCCTTTTACTTTATTTAAATCCCCATGTAAGCCATTGAAGAATATACCGTATCAACAAAAAAATGTTAAAACTCTTTCGATCGTATAAAATATTGGGTGCAATAATATAATTTCTTAATTTAAGCAAAATTTGAATTTTGTCTAAAAGATGTTGGATATCTTAAAATAATAATAATAATAAAAATAATAATGAAAATTAATAAGCCTACAAAATAAACATTAAAATAAAAACAATTAAGTTTTAATAAAAAAAATTAATAAACCTACAAAATAGATACTAAAATAGAAACAATTATGTACATACTACCTTACCTTGTTTACAATCAAGCTCCCATTTTACAATATTCAAATCCTTTGTTTAAAAAAAAGTTTTCAAACTCTTTCTGTCCTATAAAATATTGGGTCAAATAATATAGTTTCAAGATTTAAATAGATTTGAATTTTTTTTGAAGATATTGGATATCCAAAATTAATAATAATAATAAAAATTAATAAACTTACAAAATAGACATTAAAATAAAAACAATTAAGTTTTAATAAAAAAGTTTATAAACCGACAAAATAGACACTAAAATAAAAACAATTATGTTTTAATAAAAAAGTTAATGAACCTACAAAATAGATATTACAATAAAAACAATTACGTTTTAATAATTTTTTTTAATAAACCTACTAATTAATAAACATTAAAAAAAATTAAGTATATTTTTTGTTGAAATTAAAACAATTAAGTACCCACTATCTTTTTTGGGTTTAAAATCAAGTTTCCCTCCTTGTACTTTATTTAAATTCCTTCTACGCCATTGTAGAATACACCGTATCTACGAAAAAAAATGTTAAAACTCTTTCGTTCGTAAATAATATAGTTTTTAGATTTAAGCAGAATTTGAATTTTGTCTCGAAGATGTTGGATATCCTAAAATAATAATAATAATAATAATAATAATAATAATAATAATAATAATAATAATAATAATAATAATAATAATAATTCATATAAAAGTAGGGAGGTGAAGCATAGTCTACAATATGATTTGAAGTCTGAATGCTCTTTTCAAGTCCTAATTTTGAAAATATTTCATATAACCATAGATAGTTAGCAATAAGGGAGGCCGGAACATACACTCCCATAAGTCCTAGTTCTAAAAAAACATTCATATAGTTATAGGTTACATGTTGAATCAATATGTAGGTAGTGTTCGCATTTTATTGAGTCGCCGCAAATCTCATTTTGCAATATGAATTGACTCAAATTTGATTTCGAAATGTTTATTTAATATAACTTGAGGGTTGAGAGCCTGATTTTTCTCTAATTCAGTAGGACAATCATTCCGAGTCACAATCATCAACTATAAAAACAGACATCACCTTAAAGATTTACCAAGTAAGTACATAAACTGAATAAACAATTATGTGAATCTTTTGGCCAAATAAATAGGTTTAATACTCACATGTCCAAATTACTAGGAAGGGGTGGCTTAGAAGCCGGTCACAAATATTAAACTATGTAAAAGCATAGCAAACCTGCATTTTTTTCTTCTCAAGTTTATAGTTTATACATGACTTAAATTATGGATTTTTTTACTGAAAAATAAATGTAGGGGAAGATGTAACTGGGGAACTTCAATAATCAAAACTCTAACCGAGTTGTAATTCTATGAACTTCAAAGAAGTAATGAGAAAAAAAAGGAAAGGATATATGCGATCGAAAGAACCTAGTGACGAATTTTTTTCACTGTTTTAGCATCCTTTAACTTGTTAGTCAATGGTGTAATTTCCTTCTTTTGTTGCTTCTTGAGATATTTCAGAGAAGAATATTTTATAATCGTACTTTAGAAGTATAAAAGCATGATCTATAGTATTGTATTCCAGCTTGTAGTTACTGACAACCACCTCTTCTCATGTGTATCAACAGAATGAACAAAAATACAAAGACTGGTATTAGCAACAAATTACTTTTTCTTTCTAGTTTGTCCGACAGAAAAGTAGTAAGAGGACTATACCTTGTCATTTAACATTGTATCACAATATGTAGTTTGGCAATGTGGCCAGGTGAGATAGAAGAAAGTCCTGGGTCAAAACCAAGTAACCAAAATTTCAACTCATTCTCTATTCTATTCAAGTATTTGATCGTTGTAAGCCTATGAGGAAAGTTGTTTGAAACATTGAAATTCTGAATATTATGTAACACGATTATTATAGGAGTTTCAAGAAAAAAATATGGGAAAAAAAGAATCTTGTTCGGAGAACTCCATGTTTACCACCTTTTCCTGGTCTATATGTTACTTCCTCTAGCATTCTTTGTCTCAAGTTGTTTGAAACATAGTTTTTTCCTGTATCGTTGTACCTAAAAACATACAAGAAGAACCGAGAACAAAATAAGATAGAAATATTCAAATAATAACTCGTTTGTACACATCATTACAAAAGAAATATTTATCTTACATGAATATCGACATTTTTCTCATCTTCAACATATAATAACCGACTTTCATAACTCAACTCCATCCAAGACACCTAAATAATCGTCATAAATGTGACTTTTTTTTTTCAAACTTAGTTTCTGATCAAATGAAAGTAAACAAGTTATCGACATTTTGGTCATCATCAACATACAATGACCGACTTTCATAACTCAGATTCCATCGAAGACACATAAGCGTATTCGATTTCTTCTAATGACAACATAATAACATGTAAACGGATAACATAATACATACATATATATATATATATATATATATATATATATATATACCTCCATTAAATAACATGTAAACGGCTAAAACTCTGACATGTTATACAAAGGATGTAGAACCTCCACCTCCTAATCTTCAAAAGATAAAGATTTTCGTGTCGTGATCCTTGAAGATGTGAGACTTAATGACTTATAATCTTACAGTGGGGAATTCTTTAGATCCACCTCGTGATTCATATACAGTTTGTGACGACTTATCCGGCTCTGGAACCTTCAAATGAGGTACAACATATTGTTAAATTGATAAAACAGTTTGTGTCGAGTTATCTGGGTCTCAAACCTTCAAATGAGGTACAAAATACTGTTACATTGACTGGTTGACAAACCAGGCAAACTAAGAGCCTACAAAAATTAGAAATGGAAACTCATTAAACATAGAAAGAAAAAAGTTGCAGCCTTACTACTGCTCTTTGTGAACATAATAGTTGTGGGTTTCTTCATTTAGTTTTATGGTTTCTTCGCATATAAATAAACACGTAGTACTCGGTATTGTGATAAAAATTTCGGAGATACCTGTTGAGTGACTTGTATGAGAAGTTCATCAAGTTGTGGAGTTGAAGAAACATAAAAATCAACTCTAAAGACTGCACATTCTATGTCCAAATATGCAACAACTCTAGATGCTAAAATTTTTCCGTCAAGTTGTTGGGTTTTCTCCTAGTGGGGAAACCTAGTTGGGTTTGGTTTAGGAAACAAACCCGGGCCCAAGTCGAGCTTCTTTGGGTCGGTTACTTAGGTCAGTGGAATTAGGGTTAAGGGCAAGTCTATAAATACTTCCTTAATCTTAATTAGAAGTAAGCATCATAATTAGAAAGACACAAGAGAAGAAGGGATAAAGAGGTTTGTCGAGAAGAGCGGTGGCCGAGTATTTTCAGCACGCACAGTCTTCGTTGTTTGGAAAATCCGATGGTGAGATCTTTTCCTATTAAGCTGAAATTTTGCAGAGGTATTCCTGACTTGTTCATCTAGTATTTGTACGGTGTGATTGAGATTGGGTGGCCAAAATCCTAGTGATTTTAGGATCGTTTTGGACTCCAAAATTTTGGGATGTTTTGTTCTTTCTTGTGAGGGTTTCTCCGTGTTTCTTCGTGTTTCTTCGTGTTTGAGATTGATTCCTTTTGGATTCCGAGTCTTGGGTGGACTTAGTTTGTAACTACTTTGCTTATTATTGTTGATTTCGTTGGACTACTAGTCCCGTGGTTTTTACTTCTCATATTGAGGAGGTTTTCCACGTTAAAAATCGTTGTCTTATTTACTTTCAGTTCTTTGTTTATTGCTCCCACTATTCTTCTATATTATCCTCGTAACTAACACAAAGGGAGGAAACTTTATTTCCGCTGCGTCGACTCGACCCTTTTCCCAACAATTGGTATCAGAGCTCCAGATTAGAGAGTTCTTTGGAAAGTGATAATTTGGTTATTGGTTTGTTCGTGATAATGATAAAAAATATGGGTAGAATGATAAGTTTGAATGGTGTTAATTGTCATCTATGGAAGGGTAAGGTGGAAGACTTGCTCTTTAGGAAGGAACTTTACGTTCCGGTGTTTCAGGAGAAGAAACCTGATGATCAGTTGAAATTGTTACATCGCCACGTTTGTGGTTTGATGAGGCAAGGGGTGGATGATAATGTGTTGCATCATATAAAGAATGAGTCGAATGCTCGTTCTTTGTATTGAAGCTGGAGCAGTTGTTTGCTCGGAAGATAGGAAATAATAAGATGTATATGAAGGAAAAATTGCTCGAGTTTAGATATCGAGAGGGAACTCCATGACTGATCACTTGAATGTGTTCCAGGGGTTACTCAATAAACTATCTGACATGGGAATAAACGTTGACGAGGAGATTCACAGTTTATAGCTTCTTGGCACGTTACCAGATTCTTGGGAGGTGTTCAGGATGTCTCTTTGTAACTCTACTTCTGAAGGAGTTATCTCAATGGACTTGGTGATGAACAATGTCTTGAATGAAGAAACCAGGAGGCAGTCAGATCCTATTTCTTCGCATTCAGATGTGCTGGTTACTGAGTCGCGGGGGAGAAGTTCACATAGAGAATCGAAGAAGAACAGAAGCAGGAGCAAACCTAATAAATTTCCGAGTGTGGAGTGCCATTACTGTCATAAAAAGGGCACTTAAAGAAGAATTGCTGGTTGTTGCAGAAAGAGAGTAAACAAGGAAAGAAGCAAGAAGACAGTGAAGAGAGAGTGATTGTTACTGAAGATGAATTTCTTATTCTTTGTGAGAGTGATGTCATTAATGTTGCTTCAAAGGAAGGGATAGCGGGGCTGGTTGTTCAGGACTGCCAAGGAAAAGTGAAGCAGGCTGTTTCCGGGGTTGTCAAGGGGACAACAGGGATGGCTGTTTTTCTCACCTAGTCGGAGGGGGAGTTTGTTGGGTTTCCTCCTAGTGGGGAAACCTAGTTGGGTTTGGTTTAAGAAACAAACCCGGACTCAAGTCGAGCTTCTTTGGGTCGGTCACTTAGGTCGGTGGAATTAGGGTTAAGGGTAAGTCTATAAATACTTCCTTAATCTTAATTAGAAGTAAGTATCACAATTAGAAACGCACAAGAGAATAAGAGAGAAAGAAGTTTGCCGAGAAGAGCGGTGGCCGAGTATTTCAGGACACACAATCTTCGTTGCTCGGAAAATCCGACGGTGAGATCTTCTCTGATTGAGCTGAAATTTTGCAGAGGTTTCCTGACTTGTTCATCTAGTATTTGTACAGTGTGATTGTGATTTGGTGGCTGGAATCCTAGTTAATTTAGGGTCGTTTTGGACTGCAAATTTCTGGGTTGCTTAATTAGTTCTTTCTTGTGAGGGTTTCTCCGTGTTTCTTCGTGTTGGAGATTGATTCCTTTTGGAGTCTGACTCTCGGGTGAACGTAGTCTGTAGCTACTTTTCTTATTATATTTGATTGGGTTGGACTACTAGTCCCATGGTTTTTACTTCTCATATTGAGGAGGTTTTCCACGTCAAAAATCGTTGTCTTATTTACTTTCAGTTTCTTTGTTTATTGCTCCCACTATTCTTCTATATTATCCTCGTAACTAACATAAAGGAGGAAACTTATATTTTCGCTGCGTCGACTCGTCCCATTTTTCCCAACACAAGTTGTGGAGTTGCAGAAACATAGAAATCAACTCCAAAGACTCCACAAATCATGTTCAAACATCCAACAACTTTAGATGCTAAATTTTTTCCATTCTTTACAACCCATTCTGTTGAACCTATCTGCAACAACAACATCGTCAAATTTAGCAGTAAACAACACAAACCAACACACAGGCGAACATATATATATATATATATATATATATATATATATATATATTATATAACGCAATGGCCTTTTTTGAGAAGGACCGTAGGATTTATCTCTAGATATTCATGATCGTCCGATTTATTTCTAATCTAATGGCTGATTTTAAATTTTAGAAAAATAACCACCCACCCACTATTATCTCCCTCCCACGTTTTTTTGAGAACTCTCCCTTAAACATCCTATAATCTCTCCACATGTTCAGAAAATTAGTTACAAACCACCCACTAAATTCTCTTCCTTCCCACTTCTTACTTATTTTCACATGATTATCTCTCCACAAATTATGCCGTGGCGGAGGCACGGGCTATACCCTAGTATATATATATATATAAAGAGAGAGAGAGAGAGAGAAAGAAAAAGGGTGTGAGAGAGTGAGAGAGATCTCCATGCCATACTCCTCAGCGTCCCAATTGGGTAAGACAATGGTTAGTTGAGGCCTCCATCCACTCTTTTGCAACTTGCTGAGCCTCATAGCTACCAAAATTATCCATAGAATTCAAGTGGACTATTTCTATTTAGAAATCATTTGAACATGATATATCTATATAAAACTACATCCAAGAAAGCTGCAGTTCCACTATTAGGATCAACCAGGGGCGGAGCTAGGAATTTGTTCTAGGCAGGGTTGACTTAAAATAAAATCTGCGTACTAATTTGTATGTTGAAGGTATCAGTGCTTGTAAAGGATAAACACTTTTGTTTATTCAATTAAAATTGCTTCATAGGTTTAATCATTTTATGATAATTTTTTGTTTCTACTAACAGACATGTCTAGGAGTTCACAAGCGAAAAAAAATTAATAACATTTGAGGTAAAACAAAAAATAAGACATAAACTATTTTCTCTAACCAAATTAATCAACGAAATGTGGTAAACATTCTAAGCTAGTTATTTACAAAGAAAAAATGTACCGTCAAACGAGACTCCCTTTTGCTACAACGACTGAGAGAAAGAGAGAAGTGAAAAAAGACTAAGAGGGAGAGAGAAGCATGAAAAGAGGGAAGTGGAGAAGGACGAAGATGAAGTATATGAGGGAGGAAAAAATGTAAGTATAACAAAACAATTAAAATACAACAATATAGGAGAAAAAAATTAATGGGAGTGAAAAAATAAGTCTGGACAAAATTAAGTGCCAAAACGGTAGTTGATTACGAATTACGGCTAAAATCCTGACCTCTTTATAAGTTGGGGGACCAAACAACAAACATCCTTTCAAAAGGCAGTTCAAAAAGAGTAAAAAACATGCTTTGGGTGAGATTCGAACCCATGCACTAAGATGTAGGAGCCATGGCCTTTACCATCTGGTCCAGTTTACTCAAGTGTTAGGTTTTAGGTGCGGAACCATTTAGACTTGATCCAGGCTATAGCCTAGGTTAGTATACACATAGCTCCGCCCCTCCGATCAACAACACCTAATGCCCATGCATACCCAGAATCCCAAATCCAAAAATGAAATTTAAGAAGAATACCCAACTTACACTTTGAGTATAAGGAGCCAACCGATCTTTGAGTATAAAGAGCCAACCGATCTTTCCGACCCTGCTGGTTATATGGGTATTGCCACTTATCTCTTTATAAATTTGAGAGTAATTTGAAGGTCTGGTTTCATACAAAGTGTGTGTTCATCTTGTAACAAACTCTTCTTTAATACAATCTGCTCAGGTAATTTAATTCACTCAATGGGTATAAGAAGCCCTCCTACAAACCTGAAAACAAAATCAGAATTAGATGATTTTATAAACATCAAACCCCAAATTTCATCTATCAATTTTTTAGTAAGCATGAAAGAGAAGAAAAGAAGCATCTATCAATTAGGTGATTCTATAAACATCAAACCTCAAATTTCATCTATCAATTTTGAGGGAATTGTTAGTAAAAGAAGCCATTTCTTCTTTCAATTGAAGCAAGTTATCGTACTTTTGAATAACTCAAAAAGCAAAAACCATAAACCATAAAAAGTATGAAGATTTTCTCTTAAACAAAACAAAATCTAAATAATGGAGCTTAAAATATTGAAAACTCATACTCTGGAAGTTTGATTGTTGCCTTCTTTTTTATTATCAGATAAGAGTGCTTGCTTGCTTTGATTAGATTTGATTCTTCAGATAATTTTCTCGTGGAGCTCTAATGTGAATTTCCTGATCTCGGGTTTTATTTATTTCTGTCTAGGTTTGGAAGATGATTGAAGATGGACACGTTAGGGTTTCCTGAAAGAGCAAGAGGAGATGAAGCATGTAACGCTCGAAGGGAGTGCGAAGGGTGTCAACATTCAAGAAGGAAATAACGCGCGAGCGTTAACCCGGACATATTATGAAGGTATATCATATCTGGCTGCCCAAATTAAAGGTTTTATTTACTTTATTGAATCGAGTGGGAGCTCAAATTTTGGTTTTTTAAGGTAGGAAACAAATCTGAAGGCTAAGATTTGAGAAAAAACATAACGAACGATCGGATTTGTCTTTCGGTTTGTCCTAGTCAACACAAAACATTCCGTTTTGTTATATAGATTCGTGTTATATACGGTAACATTTGTGTTATATATAAGAAATCATTCCTAAACTTATTTAAGTAAATCATGGCCTAAAAAATTATTTCCAAATTTTTTTTTTCAAAAAATCATTCATAAATTTATTTAAGTTAATCGTTTATATTAGGAAATAACTATTAAGAAAATAATTTTACTTTATTAATTAGGAACAAAAATGAGAAGATCTTTTTTTGTTATTAATAATTTTTTATGTTAGGGTAACCAGGAGCCCATTCGGTCTGTGACTGAAGGAGCCTGATCAGGCTGGCGAGCACTAACGGGACGCTGGTGATGATCCAATGGTCATCAGTTGACTAACGACAATAGGTTAGGAAAATACCAAAAGCCCTCAGGTCAACCCGCGTCAAGTCAACGTGGAGGTCGAATCTGAAGGAGGTTTGCGACTCATGTCCAAAACGGAGGGGTCGGTACGATTGTCCTAGATGCCTTAAGCCCTGCCCTGCCTCAAGTACAACCAGGTCTACCCTGGGATTTATGCGAAAACTAGGGGGTCCACGTTAGTAGGACCGATACCCTAATCCCGAATCATGGGTAAGTAGAAGCGTGCCTAACGCTTACCGACTTAATCCTGAACCTAATCAAACATCCCAGTCGGCGAGGATCTTAAGCATTTGACTAACATAGACTTTCACAGGAAATCCTTATATCTCCAGACTCCGAAATAGTAGTTTCAATCGAACATGGTGGATCTCAACCGCCTCAATCACGCCTGATGAGCCATGAAAGTATCTCATCTGAATCTCTTAACTCGGGTTAGTTAGTCACTTTCGAGCGGTTACTCTGATGATTTGCTTGTTTCTCTCACTCAGGTGGTTTCTATGCAATTGAGCACGGAAAATAGTTAAAAATGAGATAAAGACGCACAAAAGGGTAGTTTGGTCATTTGGAGATTCTGATATTTTATCCAATGTTGACGATCAGGTAAAAGTAGAGTCAAAGACGGATCCGTTGGTGAAAACAGAAGTCAAATCGGAGTCCGGACGAGCAATTTAGGTGAGGTCAAAGTTCGAGTCAAAAAAATCAATCGGGCAAAAGGTCAACACAAATCTTTTAGTGACATGTGGCGTGCAATCCAACAGTCCTGGTGATATTTCGGTATATTGGTGGGACACGAGAGGGTCACTATCGGGATCAAGTCCAAGCTCTAATTTAATGCAACTTGGTACACAGTAATACGGTACTCCCACCATGATCTGACGGACGGGAACACATTTGTGAGGATCGGACGGCGTGACTCTTTCGGTGCATGTTAATTCACTAATCCTTACTACAGTGAATGACCCCTAAATTTCAACCAAGGACGTGGATCACTCTCTTTCCTTAAGCTGTTGGAATTTTATATCTCTCTTATCTCCTCATTCCATAAGAGTAGAGAGAGAAAGAGATCTTCTCTTCAACAAAAAAAGAAAGAAGAGATGACTTAGTTATTTTCTAGAGAGAGAGAAGGAAATTTCTCTTTTCATCTTGTGAGCTGGAACAAGATTTGAGGTGATATTCTTGATAAGAACTGCTGGAAATTATATTTAGAGAGATAAGGAAAGATTTAAAACCAAGAGATGGAAATAATTGATATTTTGGAAAGATGAAATCTCAGTGATAATAGTGAGTTGTTTTCAGTGAGAAATCTACTGATTTGGTGCTGCTTATACATAAAGAAGGAAAAAGATTATAATAGCTGGAAGAAGGAGATATGATTGAGAGTTATTGAGGTTATGGAAACAGGAAAAGAATTTCAAGAGATTTTCTCAGACAGTAGAGAGATAGATTCGGTTTTTTATTTCAGAGATTTGATTGCAAGATTAGAGAGAGAAAGAGTACATAAAATCACAGGAAAGATTGGAGTATTGGGTTCTAAGATTAAACAGAAGAGAGAGAGAGATTGAATATTTTTGGAAGAGATTGATAGATGTTATCTTCTTCATCCACTCGGCTTAATTTGGAAAACTCAGATAGTGTGAAGATGGAGATTTCTTTTAGTGAGAGAAATAGAAATTCTCTCACATAGAAATTGAAGAGGAGGATTCGGCTAATGATATTTAGAGAATTAAACAGGGTATTTACAATCAAAAGAGAGAAAGATTTCAGGTGAAGATATATTTTGGTTGCTGGATTGATAGAGAGGACCAATTGTTTCCAATTCTTTTTCTCTCTTATCTTATCTCTATATAAACAGAGAACAGGAACAGCTCAAGATCATCTCGGATTTGGGGGTCAAAACCTCTCAAGAGCTCAACTAGAACAGAAACATTAGAGAGAGAGAGAGAGAGAGTATCTATGCTTGAACAGAAAACCAGAACACCATTATCATCATCTACTTCTTTTCTGTTTTTTTTTTTGTATTTCATTCTTTGTGAGAGAGAGAGAAATTACAGAGAGAGAGAGAGAGAGAGGAAGAGAGAGAGGTTAATGTATTGAGAGAAATTTGTTTTTCAATTTTACATCTTTTATAAATCTTTTTATTCAAATTAGTTGGTCTTCATGAATTCAAGTTAAACTCAACAGTAGAGAGGGAGAAAGAAAGAGATAAAGAGCGGAGAAGAAGACTATGTTTGCCTCGAAAATTGCTGCTGGAAAATGATTTTCTCACTGTGCTAGAAAATCATTTTCTCCTAAGGAGTGTTTAGCTTACAGTGGGAAAACAGTGAGAAAAATTAAGTTTATCCAATTTTTATCTTTTTCCTTCATGCTAACTAGTTTTTATCTTGATGATTATTTCTTACTAACTTCTCTTGCTAGGGTTTATGATGAAACCGTATTGATCTTTTAGAAACATATTCTTTTATCACTAAATCTCTTGATCGTGCTTAAAAGCTTAAGTTGTTTTAATTAGCTAAACTTATTTTCTTTTCATTGTCTATATTTTTAGTTTGATACACCATACTTAGATTAAGTTCTTTGATGGTGTATGCTTACCGATTAATAGCCAATAGTTTAGAGATTTGTTTTTCAAAATAAAACAATTACTATTTATGATTATCAATCACATTTTAACGAAAACATCTTCCGAAATTTTGGGTAGTTCATTATCTTGAATTTTGAGTTATAAAAAGAGAGATTCAATTTGTCTAATTATTTGCTCTTAAAAGTGATTGTATGTGTGAATTCTAAAATCCTAGGTACCTCCCCCCCATTTGAGTTCATTTCGTTTAATCGTTTTAATATTTTATTATTTCTATCACCAAAAACAATTTTCAAAAACACAAAGCGTGTTACTTCTAAGTATTAGGATAGTTTCACTTAGTCCCTGAGGAACGAACCGGACTTACCGGAATTATCACTTGACGCCCGTATACTTGCGGGTGGTGACCTATTTAGGGTAACCTTCTAGGCCCATCAACGCCGCCTACAAGCAGTCTGCCAAAGCAACCTATAAAAGGTCATCAACTCGCCTCGAAGAAGGTACAAACTCTATCGTTCACTCAATACTCTATTCTTTTAATTACAAGGGCGGAAAATGGGCGACCTGATAAGCCCGAAAATGTTAAGCGGGCTAAAGATATGTTAGCCCGTTTCAACCGAAACTGAAAGAAAACTGCATGTGGACGTCCGAGCCCGACCAATTCTCGTCCCTAGCTAGGTCAGAGGTTCTAATAAAACATATTTGTTTTTGTACTTTCACTATAGTCTATATGTAATAACGCCTCAACTTAGTTACGCTTTGGGCACCTCAAATGCTTCGCTAGCTAGGCATTGGCTTCTGCCTTAAGTACAAATAATCTTTACTCCAACAAGGTTACTAAAAACAATCCAAACCTTTACTTTTAGTGGTTTCAACTCCGTTTCGGAGTGAAAGTCCGTCTTGATTAGAATTAAAAATATTAATGAAATAATATAATAAGATGATTTTTTTCAAAAATGTTATCCTCCATTATTAGAGAATGAAGAGGAGAGAGTGGATGGGGAAAGAATACGTGAATAGATCCGTAGAGGATGAAGAGAGGGAGAAAGATGACATGGGATGAAGACGAGAGAGGTTTTTCATAGAAAGAAAAGGGTGAAAACCATTAAAAGTTAGATTCTTTTTTAGCCCTCAAATTTACTATATGTATGATTTTTTTTCCTCGATTTCATATTTTTTTTCTCTAAGGGAGGGGATTGGCTTTCACATACTAGGTATATAACATTTGCGTTTCAAGCAGCCAATGCTTTAGAGTAAGATCTTGTTAAAAGTGTACTTTAGAACATACCTTGAGTTTATGTAGCAACCCTAAGTAATATAGGGGGTGTCTATAGCAAGATGGCACTTATATCCCCACGGTAGGCAGATTTCAATTTTAGGGTCCACTTTCACTAAAGTAAAAGTTAGGATTCCCTATAGCAATAGACCCACCAAATTAATAACCCAGCAACTCATCTCTTTCCCTCTTACTTGGTTAAAACCGTGAGATTGTGAGAAGCTCTAAAGTGAGGGTTTTGTTTAGTGGGAAATTGAAGGTGTAGTGAGAGAAAGTGAAGACTAAGAGGGAAACAACAAAGGGGTTTTGCTAGGGATTTGGTTTCTTCTTCTTTGTGCTCCATTATCAAGTAGGTTTCTTATTCCCTAGGGTTTACATAGCCCTCTTTAATTTTTAACCTAGTTTTGGATAGTAGGACTATAATAGCTTTGAACCATTGTTGTTTACTAGGTTATCATCAACTTAGAACCAATTAGTAATACAATAGATATCCATTATGATTAGAGACTATTTACAACAACAATATAGTAACCCTAGACGATTATAGTTATATTAATGGGGTATGTATATACCCGGACAGCAACCTAGACTATTAGGATTATATAAACATAGTAGAAAATACATCCGGGCAGCAGCCTAGACGCTAATGATTATTCGTGTTTATGTTATTGTTATTGATAATTGATTGTATGAGATTATTTGTGTGATATTGGAGCATGAGTGCTACCAATAGTTCTGTGTGATATATTGCTTTAGGTTGTTAACCTAGAAAGCATAGGCTAGTCGGAACCAAGACTGGTTGGCTCGACATGTGAGTCGATTGCAAACATTAGTTATTTATGTGATATTAGATAACTTGGTGGACCATGATCTTGAGTTCCGTTAATGGAATGAACTAAGACTGGTTGGCTCGACATGTGGATCGATTGCAAACACGGGTTTGTCAATGTGATATTGGACAACCCAGTGGACCAGGGGTTTGAGTTCAAATATGGATTGACGATTGTAATCCATAAGTAATCGGTGGTTGGCTCGCTTCCTGCTCATATGTGCTCGTGTTGCACGGATCCCCTTTTTGGGAGGTATCCATAGTTTATGAAGAGGTCTAAGTCGATGCAAACACAAGATCATTCTTGTGGACCACATACTTCTAGTTTGAGAAGTAATTACCAACTAGAGGTTGGCTCGCCTCCTGCTCATATGTAAAGTGCTCGTGTTGCACTGTGCTCGTGTTGCACGGATCCCCTTTTTGGGTGGTATCCTTTGTCTATTGAGAGGTTTAAGACGATGCAAACACGAATGGTAAGTGACGCTATCTCGTGGACCTCAAAAGTGGTTATGCCCCTCCAAAAGGGATGTTGTATTGTATGAATCTCTTCAACCGTGTAATAGGTTGACTTCAATTGTGTTGGTACGAAAGGTGTAACACAATGGATTGTTATTATTGATCTGTTGTTCGATACTTGGTTTTGTGTTGAATTGGTCTATTTAGACCTTAGGTAATTAGAAATCTGCTAGCTGGGTTCTGACCCAGCCTACTATTTTTCAGGTGATAGAGATCGGGGAGCGCCACCAGTTTGATCTCAGTTCGTCAGCTCGGAGTTTCTTTCTTAGTGTTCGCTTTCGAGATTAGGTAGTTATTTAGATTTTCGCCTCCTAGACAGTTATTTATTTCATTCGATATTGTCCGACCTACGTGTCGATGATTTAGTAACATTGTTTGAGTTAAGAAAGTTTAATGGATTTCTTTTAGATGATTTATTGATTCTTATGAGCTTCACATTTGATATTATTTGTCTCTTTTGATGGGTATATCAACTATGTTTACTGTTCTGCGGAGAAATGCTTTGAGTTTAAGTTTTCATGGCGGCCGACGTGGAAATCTAGGCTTGGGGCGTTACAGTTTATACTGTAAAATGGGATTTTATACATCACAAAATTACTTAATCTTTATCAAATGAGTAATGATAGGGAACAAGAAAAACTAGACAGACTCTTAATAAAAATCTTATGTGGTTTGTTGTGATTTGTTATTCAATGGATCAAAATCATCGAAGCACGAATCACAACACCTAAAATTTATGTCCTGCACTTGCTTAGTTTCTCTTGTTCCCTATTATTATTACTTTTTATCAAAATCACTCAAGACCTTAAGTCAATGTACCTTGACCTCACTGAACGGAGACAACATTTCATTTATATATGAACAATCGAAACGTCATCATCTGACAATAACAAAATTTCGCTTCAAAATTACAGTTGTTTACCCCTCAAAATTTCTCCCTCTAAAACTACAATTTCTTCATAAGCCTCTAGAATTACATTTGTTTCTCTCTCAAAATCCAACTAAAATGACCTAATAGTCTTATGCAGCAGCCGATACCCTACCACCACGTCCTGATACGCCCGCCTTGGGAACATTGTTTGGAAAATATTGTCTAGATGAGGCAAATATATCGCTAGTAAAAGCTTCGTCCTCTTTTATTTCATCAATCAAAATTTGTCTGCATCGACAATCATCACTACAAAAACCTTGATCGCCCCTACATTAATTAAATACTTTAATCCTTAATTAGTTTATATCATCATATATATATAGAAAATGAAATACCTATTTTAGTTAATATTTTCAAAATCTGTTAAAAAAAACTATTCAATAAATCTATCAAACGGCAAAAAACGAAAAAAAATAAAAAAGTAAATAATTCAGTAGGTGGGTCCATAGGCACCCCCAAATTACTCGTGGCCCACTTCCATCTTCACGCGGTAGTCCAAGGCCCATGGACTGAGGCTAGTCCAAGGCCTGAGGTTGCTCAGTCTGAGGCCCATGGAGAGTGCAAAAAGAGGGATGGGTGAAGAGGAAAAGGATTGTCTATGCTCAATATACTAACCTAAAAAAAGAGAGAAAGAAAACAATCTAAGAGTAATTAGTAATTACCTGTACATGAAAACATCCATTTGAGGAGTTAGCTTTTTTCTGCAAAGACAACATGTCTTTAAGAACTTAGAATCTTCATGAGGAAAAGAAGTTGATGATGAGATTTGACTTCTAGTTGTGGATGATCCAATTATTACAAAAATGGGTTTGAATATAACATTTGATTTTATGTTTGACTCAAGAGAAGAGTCATCTACGAGTATTCCAAGTCCAATTGGATTAGTACTAGAAGAAGAAGATCTTTCATTATTTGATGATTCTAAGGTTGTTGTAATTGTGGGTGTTTCATGGTTGATGCTCTCATCAATATCTAAGAAGAAAGTATTTCTTGTTCTCTCAAGCATTTTGAGTTTTAGAGAGAGATAGAGGGAGAAAGTAGAGAGAGAGAGAGAGAGAGAGAGAGAGAGAGAGAGAGAGAGAGAGTAGAGAGAGAGAGAGAGAGAGTAGAGAGTTGAAGGGAGAGATGAGTTTAGATGATTATAAAGAGAGGAAAGATGAAGGGATGGTGAGTAATGAAGGAGTGGGTTGGTATTTAAAGGGTTTTTTGCATCCACACATGAAGTATTAATCCACATAAATTCCATCACTTGGTTCCTATTATATTCTTTATTCTTTTTTTTTTCTCTCTCTCTGGAAAAAGTTGTTCCTCTCTTTGGGCTTGGATTGATCCAACATTCCGTCTTTGTGCAGATAAATAATGTTATCACTTTTTGCACCCCTTATATGTGGGAGTCCCATCAACAGTTTTGACAATAGAAAAAGGGATAATTCTAATTTCACCCCCAATTTGAGATCAATTAGAAAATTTGGTCTATACATTTATCCATCATTCTCTTATGGCCCCTGATACTATATTTCTGTAAGTTAAATTTGACGGTCGATTTTTTTTTTGTTTTCTACTCATAGAGAGAATTGATTTTCTCTTTATCATGGCTCTCTTTCTTACGTGTCAGAGGGTTGCGCAGACAACCGGTGCCCACTGCCGGCGACCTTCAACGTAATTTTTGAAAAATCTCTTTTTATTTTTTTCGCCACCACCACAATTACCATCACCACCACCATATCTCTCTATGCTCTCTTTATCTCTCTCGAAAATTTCATTAAGCAAGTTTTTGTTCGAATGAATTATATTTCCAAAAATTTGTTCGAATATATTTTGTTTGGATCTGTTCAAGAAACCCTATATGGGAGTTCATAGATTAAAACCCCATTATGCCTTAGAGATAGATGATGATGGTGGTGGTGGTGGGACACGAGAAGAAGGAAAGATTCTTAAAGAAAAGTTTGATGAATATTATCGTCAAGTGGATGACCAACCGATCTTATGTCGTCAACCATTTTCCGTTGATGAAGAACGAAGAAAGGGATATGAAAAAGTACTCAAGAAGTTAATGAAGAATGAAAATTATGACAGTTGAGTTTGACCAAAGAAATTATGATTTTAAATACCAAATTAAAATATTTGAGAAATATAAGGGTCAATATTTTCAATTAATGACAAATTGAGGGCTAAATTAGGATCGACGATACATAAATAGACGCCCACTCTCATAAAAGATAACATAAACTTCCTTCAAATTCATGATTTAAACTGATTATCTCGAATACTGTTAAACCTCTTATAGTTTTTTTGTGAGATGAGTTACAAAAAGGATTACTGAAAATGTTTTACCCAAATATTCTTCCTACAATATATTAGTGGAGAATGTCTTTTAACAAAAAAGATTTGGTAGTATATTTATTTGTTACTTTCTAATAATTTTAAATAGGGAACACAATTCAACAAATAAATTTAATTTTCAGCATATCAATCATTTTACAACAAACAAAATTCCCATATTCAATAGAAGAATACTATTGGACAACAAAGAAAAGTTGAAATTACTATATAAATAAACGGAGGATGGGATTTAAGTCCAAAATCGCATGATCAACGAGTCTAGAGACCAAAGATAATCTGAAATAGAAAATAAATCCACTCAAAGTAAATTACATGTCTATCCTCTTATTCTCTTGTACTGTCTAACCTATCCTAAGTTAAAAAAAATAACCCAAAATAAAAGATATCATAATATATAGAGATTCATTAAATTATTTCTTCAAAAACAAACTTTCTTTCCCAAAAAAATTTGTCTTTTCCGTTTACCATAATAAAAAAAGTACCCTTTTCAGTTTCAAAAAAATAACCAAAAAAATAAGTTGCCTTTTCCTCAAATATCAAATCGAAGAGAGAGGGAAACTCTTATCTTAAACACGCCCAAAATAAACCTAACAGAGAGAGAGAGCATCGAGTAGGAGAAAGGGATTATCGATTGTTGGTTTCGTTCATCATCATCAACAGAAAAGAGTAAGTTATTTTGGTTTTCATCATTTTTGTTGTTCCTTCAACTTTGTTTAGATTGATTTCTACAACACAAAACAAATTAGGTTTTGATTTTTACAACTTTAACTATGATTTATTTTTCTGAAATTGATTAGCTAATAAGAAATTTCTAGGGTTTAGTTGTTTCGAAGTGGTTTAATGGAAGTTATTTTCAAAACCCTAAATCAGTTCAAAGTGAAGAGTATGTTTCTTTTTTGCATGCAACAAAAAATTTGTATGGTTATCTTGTCTCTGTTGTTGTGTAATTTCTTTGAAGAAATAACATATGAAGCTTGATCTCTTTATAAATTATAGTTACTACTACATCTTCTGCTTAAATTTTTTATTTTAGACCGACAATCTAGGGTTCTATCTAATTTAGGATTTTGTATTGTAGACTTTCAAGCATAGTGTTAGATCCAGAATATAGTTACTTTCAATAAAAACTTAATATTTTGTCTAGCATTATTAAGTTTCTTATAAGACTTTATCAATGGTTACCTGGCAAACCTGATTTTTTGACAACCATAGAACATTACATGGTGTAATATGGGAAAAAAATGAGAGAATAAATTGGATTGTAAAAACAATGTCTTTTTTTTTTCTAGCATTTTTGAAGTTTATCATAAAACCTTGAAATGGTTACTGTTCAAAACTGGTTTCATAAGAAAAATGACTTGTTTGACTAGCATTTTTTAGTTTCTTATAGAAACGCATAAATGATTACAACCCAAAGATGTTGAATTGGTTTGTTGTTTGAACTTTGACAGGCCTGTTTGTCGGTTGTATGTGATTTTGCACATGGAAGATCTTTATATCGAATCGAACTATAAACATTTTCCTAACGAGATGCCAAAAGATGATTGGACAAAACTAGCGCAAAGGAAGATGGGTGAACTAACTTGGTTGTTGCTGAATGAATCGAAAGGATATATGGAGAAAAATGTTTGAGTACTTTAACTTGTATTTTGTAACAGGCTATGTGATAAAACGTAGCAAACATGTTTATGTTTTAAGTTTGAATAATATCTTAAGCAGTTATGGAATTATTTATCAATGTTCTATAATACCACAATTATATTATATTTTAGATGTCGTTCAACAGGTTTATAGATACGATAAAGATGTTACTCAAATTTCTTGGACACTATTGAAACTATACAATTATAATAAGTGGTAGGGCAAAGGCATGATGAACTCAAACACTTAATGCTGAATCCATTGATAACATATATAACTAAGGAAACAAATAGTTCGTACAAAAATATATCAAAAAGCTGGACATTTTGATTAAAATACAACAAAGGCTAAAACCAACCTGCTTTGATTGTATTGAAAATTGCTAAATTGCTAGAAACATCAAACAAATTTTTCTAGCATGGTCCAATGGGTATAAAGATACCAGTAAGATGTTGACAAAATTTCACCAACACTACCAATTTTTTTTTCAGTTTTTCGACATTTTGTAACTTACTGTAGCCAAACCATAATACCAACTGAAACATTGATCCAAATACGTATGAGTATAACTACAATAATATCGTAACCATTGATAAAATTTAATAGGAAATAGGAAAATCCTCTTGCTTAAATACGATATCTGGTAACATTGATCAAATTCTCTAAACATATAAAAGACATAAGTAGAATATTTATGTTTCTAGCAGAATAAGTAAACATGCTTAATCAAAATTTAAGTTAGTTATTATATAGCTGTCGTGCATGAGGCACTATTGTAATAAGCCGGTTTTTTTCACCGACCGCAAACCCTCATTTTTTTGGGTATGTTTCCTGAGCGCTCTCTTCTTACTGTCCTTGGTCTTCCCGGTTTTCTCTTTGTTAACGGAGGTACTTGTTTCATTGTTGTACTCCATTGGCTCATCATAATTTGGTATTGGGTAGACATAATATTGATAAGTGTTGACGAACGCTTGTTTGGTGAAAATGATCAAAAAAACTTGTCGTATCACCATCATAATTCTTGATGCACAACATGGCATGTTGACAAGGGATACCATCTATCGACCACCTACCGCAACTACATGTGAGATCAATGAGATTGACAGAGAGGGTAGGAAATGAGCATACCTCATACACAAGCTACTGTAACAAATTCATAATAGGTGTCACTAAAATCAATAAAATGCTAGAATACGGGAAATGTAACAAAAACAATTTCACCTTATACAGTTTAATTACTAAAAAGTATTTGTTAACCTACTGTAACAAATTCATTCAACAGATACTGATAGAACGTAGAATATAATTCATTCAACAGATACTGATAGAATGTAGAATATGCTATTACATTCAATAGGATGCTAGAAAATAGTATTTGCACTTTAACCTACTGTAATAAATACATTCAACAGATGCTAATAGAATGTTAAAAATGTTATTAGAATCAATAAGATGCTAACTGCTTTTTAACCTATTGTAACAAATTCATAACAGATGCTAATAGAATGTAGAAAATGCTAGTAGAATACAGAAAATGTAGCAAACACAATTTCACTTTATAAAACTTTTTTATGAAAAAAATATTGAATTGGTAGAGATTTCAACATTCACTTTTTATCAAAAAGTGATTAAAAAAATGTTACATATAAGTTTTTTGTTAGAATAAATAATTTTTTTAAGAAGATTGTAGTAATAGAAATTGTAGTAATGGAGATTTATAGATTCTAACGATCAATTTAAGTTGGACATACCTCACAAACGAATTTGTAGATGTCTAATTAGATCGAGGTAGAGATAAAACGCAAAACAAAACTTCATACTTTCTTGAAGTTCAAAGAACAGAGAGTTACAGAGAGAGAAATTCGTTTTTGAGATTGAGTATTTCGTTTTAGGTAAATATTCATTGATTTGGTAGGTTACTTTAATCAAATACAACGGATTTAGAAATAATATACTTTCTTGAATTCAAAGAATATAGAGTTACATAGATAGAAACTCGTTTTTTTGAGAGGGCAACTCGTTTTTGTTAAATATCCACTTATTTGTTTAAATATTTATGGAGTTTATGGAAATAAAGATTGGTATTAAATATCCAACATAAATATTCTTTCATAAAATTTATGGAAAGAGTTATTAACTTAACCAATATAAACCTTTGGTTTACCAATGGTTAAAAAATATTCATGAAAGGGTAAAAATGAGAGATAATTAAAAGATTGATGCATGGGGCCCACCAAATAGTTAATTTTTGGACTTATTTTATATTTTCGGTTTATTTTGGTTTTATTTTATTTATTGATTTAGGAGTGGATATATGACTCATTACCCCCTCTATTTTTGGACCTTAAACTCAAAAATCCATAAATAAACAAAGTGATCAAAAGAAAATTCTATCCACACAAATAATCTTGTGCTACAGTATTATCATTTAGTTGTACATTTAAGTTTTTTTGTTGAAAGAGTTGTACATCAAGTTTTACTCCTAAAGTTACTATAAACTTTTTGATTTACTAAATAATGCATAAAGTATTTGTTTTGGAAAATGAGGCCTAACACTTCTAGAAAACTGTTCCGGATATTCCTGTTGCGGTTTCTCTAACTCACTAAATTGTGGAAAACGTGACAGTTTTTAGAGTTTTCTTTTTTGTTGAAAAGTTTATAGAGCTAAAAAAGCCCTATTTGGGGGGCCTTACCCTACCTAACATTCTTTTTTTGGAAGTCGACTACATACAACGTATGTCGTTACATTTGGCATTAATACATCAAAGACGTGATAAGCTTGATAGCCGCCCACTCAAACTCTAACAGAACCGGACCTATAGCCCAATTAAACAATGGCCTAAAACTCAACTACATTATTTATACCCTTATAATCTCAATTCAAATAAATCAAAGATTCCGCCTTCTCTGGGATTCGAACCTGGGACCTCCAGGGTTTTCTGGATTTTATGTCAACATCTTGGAACTACTTGGGTTACCAACTGTTGACTACCTAACATTTTATTGATTTGATGAAACCACACATTTTAAAGCCTCCCAATTTTTTGTGATGTTTTCTTTTGTGATGTTAAACTTGCACAAAAAGAATGCGTCTTTCGTGGTCGAGATAGTATCACAATGTGTGATTGTTTCATTTTCGTCTTTATACCATATTTGTAGCATTCACAAAATTATCAGTTATCTAAGAAAAAATAATTAAATACTAGAGAGTTCCTATAAATAATTTCAAAGATAAAAAAAAAATGTTTATTGCAATACTATATATGTAGCACACATTTACAGTGGTATAGAAGATAATTCGAGGATTCGATATGAAATTTTTGTGGGGCTATCTAGCTCAGTCAGTTATCTTGGAGATAAGTCTGGTCGGCCCTCTTATTTTAGAGATTTTGTTGGGAACACATCCTATGAATAATATAATTTTTTTTTTTATGTAAATAGACTAAAATTGGTTAAAATATCCCTAGAATAACTACTAGCCACGTATTTCTCTCTATCTACGTATTTATCTCCCTATTTATGAGTTTGTTGATATTTCTTCCTTGAGAGAGATCGTGGGATTAAGAGATTCGTGGGGAGAAAATCTTTTGTAACCGCTTTCGAGTGAATATCACTTACTGCTATATATATTCTTTTTTATCTTAACAAAGTTTTGGTATCTTTTTCAAAGAATTTCACCATTTTCGATTATTTCCTTCATCTGCTCTATATCTCTTGATCAAATTCAATTCAGTGAACAAATGGTTACAAGAAACACAAAAGGATCAGTGAAGTAGAGAAAAAAATGTAGAATTATTTTCTTCAATCTTCATTATTTGTATTTTTGTTTTCTTTGTTATTTATATATTTTGTTTTAATTTACATTAGTTGTCATATATGTCTTTAGAGAAATTTATTTTTGTTGTCATCTACTTTTCTGGAGAAGTGAATAGTAGTCTTTTGATTTACCACAACGGCGTTAGCCAAGAGAAATCTACCCTGCCCGTAGGGCGGGGTGGGAACCTAGTAGGTACTATAACGGGTAAATGAAACTAGAAAATCTACAAGTGAAAATTAAAAACATAATTTAAGACAATTAAATTTTAAACAAGCTATGAGAATGTAGATAAATTCAAACCACAAACCAAATATAGCAAAAAAGTAAAAAGAAAAATAAAAAATAAAATTAACAACCTAATACTTCATCTAATATTTATCTCTGTAATGCAATGTGACTCAATATAAGAATCTTCACTAAAAATTCTTCCCGACTTTTTGAAACAAATTCATCTACTAAATCTTCAAAATTGATCTTGTCTAAAAATCCAGTTTCAATGGCGAGCAAAGCTAACCCACTTAGGCTGTCTTGCAATATAGTCAATCTCAAATATAATTTCAAAAAAATTTAATTTTGAGAAACTTTTTTTTGCTGATGAAACAATCACACGTATAGTCAACAAATTTGTATACGCAATAGCAGCTAGAAAACAATTCATTTTTTTCAAGAAATCCCATCTGATTTTGTAATATCATTTGGCAAAACATCTTGCAAGAGTTTTAACGCAACAAACAATCCGTCTCCTTCATTGTCAAGATGATCATCTTTTCTTGGACTATTTGCTAGATTTTCATAAAAAACTTTTAATTTTTCATCATGACATCCACCTACCTTATGCGGTCTAAAAAAAATCAAATATTTTTACATATTCTTGATATTGTTAAAACATTCTTTGCATTAAAGAAATAGGTTGATCAACTAATAAAATACAATAATGAACTCTAAATTCTTCCTCACTAGATTGCATAATTAATTGCGATAATCAATCACTGGTCTCAGTAATATTTTTTTCGACAAATTACATGCTTAATTCACCGTCTAATTCATTAGCCATTATCTTAGTGTCGATCACAACCTCTTCAAATCAAGTTTCCATCACCAATATCCTATACCAAATATTGATGCTCAATAAGAACTCGAAAACACCAAACTCGTCTATTGATATAGCTCCACTCCTTATTGTTGCCTCGTTGTCACTTTCTGCTAGTTGAAGTAAAGTTTTTCTATTGTAGAGGTCGCGATTTAATCGCTTTATACTTTCAACACGATTTTCCCACCATGTCGCCAACAATGATATATATTAGAGTAACTCCTTTCAAATTATCTTTTAAAATCTTCCACGGCTTTGTAGAAGTCGCGAATGAGGAATATGGTAGTTGTAATACTTCAAGAAGTCTTTAGCATTACCATGGCAGTTTACTATATCATTAAGAGTCAAGTTAAGTCCATGACAACCACAAGGGGTGTGGAATGCTTTTGAATTTATATCCAAAAGACTTTTATGTATTCATTTGTTGCACCCTATCATGTTCGAGCCATTATCATATCCCAATCCCCTCACATCATCAATCTCAAAACAAAAATTCTCTAATGTTGTTTGTGGTTGGTCGAACAATCCAAGTCCATATGTATCATTCACACTAACAAATTCTATCTACGAATAAATATTCAACTTTCACAAGAGTAACAATCCACCATATCCACACATCTTAAGACCGGTTTCATTTATTCTTGGTGGTTCATATAAGATGTACAGTCAAATCTAATTGAAAAAATTTTTGTTACCTTAACTTTTGTAAGTACTGCACCTCTGACTTCAACAGGTAACAATTAATTGGGTCGAACTCATTCTGAATTACATTGCTTACATAATGTGATAGAATCTCACTATTATGAATCTAACTAAGGTGTTCCTCAATAACCGAGTCATGATCTGCTAACATATCAACAAGACCAACACTATTTTCATTGCTTTCCTGCCAATTTTTTTTTCTTCTACGAAAAACCAAAGTGTACTTGGAAAGGTATTTTGCTATTGAAATCAATATTCTTAACACTAATCTCTAATGTTTTTCTTCTTCTTAATACATTCTTGCAGAGTTTTATCAATTGTCTGACTCCATGTAGCCATGTTAGCAATATGCTTAGTGGTAATTTCATGCTTTGTAAGCCTCCGCATCAAGATGTTGCCAACTTATTCCATACCCGTCATTTGCTAACTGAGTTTTCAAAAACCACTTCTTAAATAATTTACAACAAAATAAATTACTTTATCGACATCTTTCAAGTACACAAACCAAGTTTATTACGCTTTTTCCGTTTGATAAATACCGAGTGTAGAATTCAGAAGAAAAATGTTGATTATTCTGATCATTGAGGCCAATTTTTATTTATAGATCTCTTTAGTTAACGAAGGATGAGAGATAAGAGTTATAAAAAGTCTAATTTCAAAGGCGTCGGTAAAAAGTCGTCTCCTATCGACATTTTGTCAACGACCTTCTTAGGTTGAAAAAGAAGAAAAAGAGGGTAAGTTTGAGGAGTGAGGAAAGATGAAGTGAAAGAATAAGAGAGTGAAGTAGAAATAGAAATTTTGACAAAAAATAAGCCAAAAAGAATTCCTAGACACAATTAGGGGGCTAAATCGAACAAGAAGACAATTATAGAGCCAAACCGGCCTGTTCTCACAATTTGGGGATCAAAACAAAACTATCCCTAGAAAACTATTACAAACCCTTTAAATAGAGTGAAAATGACTTGCAAAAAAGGAGTGATGAAAATGATCCTGAAAGGCACAACACATTAAAAAATATTTATTGTTATTCATAAATGAGTCATTACAACTCTTATGATAACACATGTAACTTAATACTAATTTGTCCAGTGAGGGATGGTACATTGTGATGCATACAAGTGGGTGCTTATGGTCCACTACACAATTACACGTAATCACCAATGTACTGAGTATGGTTTCCTAATCAGATCATAGTCATACTTCTTATATTTTACATTATTTTCTTATTTTTAGTTAGGTCAATTGACTTGATCCCACTCTTAGATGTAATCTTTTTTTGTTAATGGTAATTAACATATGCAGATTTCATTACTAAAAGGGATGCTTCGGTCATATGAAAATAATCTACCAACTAATTTTATTTTACTAATTTTTCTTTAATGTCCTTGCAAGGAAAAGATTGACTAAACAATACTAATTATTAATAAATTGTAGTTTTCTTTAGATTCAAATAAGTACATATCAAGGACGTACCTTATATACATACTTTTTAGTGGCCCGAAACAAAATTCAAAAATAGGACCCTCTGCATATATGCAAATTCAAACTTACTCTAGGCTCCCTTGAACCGAGATCGACCCTAAGCCCATCCAGTGGAAACATGTTAATACTAAACATCTTCATCATCATCCAAAAGTTCACTAGAAAAATACTTATATATTATCAATCTAATCAATTTATCCTTGTCTCAATTCCTCACGATAGTTAGCCTGTGAGACATGTTTTACCTTTTGTGATGTTAAACAAGGGTGGGGGAATATTCGTCGATTCCATTATGTATAATATGTTTTCAAGACGGGGAGTGCACCCAACTTTTATTGGATTGTGCCCTAAACCCTTTTTCCTCATTCAACTACTGGTTTCATTTCGCCAGTTAACTGGCTCTCTCTCTCTCTCTCTCTCTCTCTCATTCTTCATACATGTACGAATTATATATCTTCATTAAGGAATCGTCGTTGTTCTTCTTCATCAACTGTTACCCTATTTCGATTTTTGGGCGGGATTAAAGAGAGATAAAGATGACGTGGCGGATATATAAGAGTTGCTAGGTTTTGGACGGGATTTAAGTGGATGGCAAGAACGGTAATATTCACAAAATTTGAACCCTAAAAAAGTAAATTCTTACCCCCACTTTCATTTTGGACCTGCTCCTTATATTAGGATGACAGTGGATTTGGGTCCCATTAAACCCCTCTTTTTGGATGGTTGGGTCAATCCCTCTAAACATAATAAAAAATAAGAAAGATTTCCTACGAGATCTGTTTAAAAAAATGAATCAGAAATAACAACTACCCAAAAATAAGAGATTTAAATCTTTTTACCAACAAACAAGGGATTTAAACGAACGGTATCTCTTGATGTTTATGTTAAATAAAAATTCAACACAAAACTGATGAATAAAATTACTTTTAACATCTCATGAATCCAAACAAACAAAGGTTCTGATACCACCTGATGGAAATTTCACTACTCATGTATATAAATTATGAATAACACAAAGATCTCTATTTGATGAATTAAAGAGATGTAAAAGGTTGTAGATACTTATCCGAATCCATAGCTTGAAGATGATACAGTAGATTTCAGTATCATCAGCAGAACGACATGAGTAGTGAAATTTCCATCAGCCCCGAGAGGTATAATTACAGATCAAGATCTAGCTATGCGAAATGCAATTGAGTTAGTATTTCCCAATACAAGACATAGGTGGTGTTTGTGGCATATAATGAAAAAGATACCTCAGAAATTAGGCAGTTACACTCATTATGATTTAATTAGGCATGATTTACAAAGATTGGTATATGACACACACATTCCAATAGATTTTGAATATAAATGGGGTGACATGGTTCAAAAGTATGTTTTGTATCAATGTCAATGGTTGGGTGAATTATACATAGAGAGAGAACGATGGATACCATGCTATCTAAAGACCACTTTTTGGGTCGGTATGTCTAGTACGCAACGGAGTGAAGGTGTAAATACTTTCTTTGATGGATATGTTAATTCAAAGATGACATTAAAGCAATTTGTGGAACAATGTGAGAGTGCTACGAAGCAAAAAATTGAAAATGAAACATTGGCTGATTTCAAGTCTTTCTCCCAAATGGTCCCATGCACAACTAGATTACCGATGGAGAAACAGATTCAAAGTATATACACTATATCAAAGTTCACAGAGTTTCAAGAAGAATTTACTGGATAATTATATTGTCGTTTGATTTCAACTCGTGAGACATACTTCGGCATGGAGTATAACATACGAGAAGAAATTATGATAGGAGAGTATGTAAAAAAAATGGTTGTCACAGTTTTATTCATAAGATCCAATTTTGAAGTTGAATGCACTTGTCATGCGTTCGAGTTTAAGGAAATATTATGCAAGCATGTCATTTTTGTGTTACTGCAGAACGACATCTCCCTATTACCTGACAAGTATATTCTTAGAAGATGGAGGAAAGATGTTCGTAGGTGTCACTCGAAGATGGGCATTGGAGTCGATGCTCTAAGTAGGACCGTAGAACAATCACGATATTATGAGTTAAGCCACAAACTTGATGAACTACCAAACCTCGCTTCAGAGAATGAAGACCATTTTGTAAGAATTTCTAAATGGGTCGAAAATGAGATGAAGATGCATATGATAATTCAACCAAGTGATCCAAATGCTTCAAAGAAGACTAATGATACGTTCGAAGAAAGTAGTGGCAACAATACCATCCTTGATCCGCTGGTAACTGCCCGCAAAGGACGCCCACGAGTTAACAGGTTGAAACCAACTGTAAGAATGAATAAGAAAAAAAATGAAAGCTAGCACCACTTAAATGGTATGCACCATTTCTAATTTTTTTTACGTGTATATGTAATACTAGTATATTTTTGAAGTTAATGCTACAATCACTAACTTCAGTTTATCGTATGTGACAATGTAGGTGAACAGGTTTACATTCGGAGTAATGGTTTGGATCATTCTGAAAGTAAAAATCAAAAGAAGACTCTTTTATGTGCATTTTTTTCCTTTATTTGATAAATTGAATAAATATTACATTGAGAATTTTATCATTCAACTTTAAACTTAAGAAATTTTAGTAGTATGGTTCAATAATGCAAATTTGATCTTTTTCTCCGATTGTGTGTTATAGTATGATGCTATTAAGGAATCTGACTCTCAAAGTTATTATTATTGATAGAGTAAAAAAAAATCAACATCTTAGAACATTGAACATGGGATTCTTCAAATTGTGTTCTTATGAGTGTTGGGTTCCGAGTAGTGGTTTTTTTTTGTTGAATAAGTAGTGGCTGATAGGAGTCTCAGATTCTCTGTAGTTGATTGTAGGATGGTATTATAAATAGAACTTTTTGGAGTGAATTATAAAGAATGTCTTAAAAGGCATTGAAGAAATTCTTCATGAAATGACGTTGAAGAACCCAATGAAATCAAGAAGGCCAAAAAATAACTCAGTACTAAAAAATATACCCATGTTCTTGTTGTTTAGTTGTGGATGAAAGAGGAGAGGATATGGTTTTTTTTTTTTTGTTCTTTTGAAAGCCTTCGTTGATTAAAAAAGTAAGGAAAGGTCATTTGAGTGCCCAATATAATAGAGCACTTACAGCATTACTCTGGGCGCCATTAGAGTCTCCCGTAAATTCACGTGAAAGACCACCATCCCGTCTCTCTCTGTCCACGTTCAATGCCACGTCATAATTATGTTAAAGTGCTTGGCAAATTTGTTGGGAACATAGCATTACCGAAATTTAAAACTTAATAAATATTTTCTCGTCCAAAATCAATATTTCCGTGACCCAAAATAGGTGAACCCAAAATAGTTGACAGAATCTTAAAAACAAAATTATACTAACCAATTTTGATTTTCTCTGTAAAGAATCTAATTAAAGAGATAAAACTTAAAATTAGTTATGATAGAATCTACAAAAAAATATCTGTTAACCAATTAATATTCAACGGAGAAATGATGAGAGAGGGAAATAAGGAAATAATAACTACTTATATTTTAACTCTCCCTAAAGAATAACTACCTAAGAAGGTAATCCAACATAAACCTAAGATAGAAATCTTTGGAAGCTCGCAAAGAAAATCTAATCCGATCATAAAGTAGTTACAAATATGAAAAATAGTTGCTGGAATCTTTTCAAAATGAGATCTCCCAAATATTTTTAAAAAATTAAATTATCTTTTAAACAAACTCCATAATAAAGATAACCCAAAATTGGCTTAGGGTCCAAAAAGGAGGACCTTAAAGAGGATAAGATCGAGGGCAAAATTTAAATGAGTTGCAGGTCCAATGGGTCTGCTATAACTGAAAAGCACAAAAAAAGTTGTGCCTTATTTCTTTAATACTCTAAATAGCCTTCTTACTCAAATGTCAGCTTTAATATTAAATTTTCCTTTCTGTCTCTAACTTTCCATTTCTTTTACTTTCCTTTCAAACAAAAGCTTTTCATCTATCGATCAATGAAAATTGTATTTTCTTTTCCTTCTCTTTGTATCTTTCTCTTTCAAAGAGAGACTCATCATCCTCATTATTCTCTCTTTCTAACTCACTCACTGTCAGATTTGTCTTCATTTTATTTTCAAGAACCAAGATCTGAAGATACAAAGATTTGTACACTAAGAAGATTTGTGATAATTGATTTTGTTGGGGTTTGATTTCTTGAACAAAGACTTATGTTTATTTTGTTAGGGTTTGATTTCTTGAACAAAGACTTATGTTTATTTTGTTAGGGTTTGATCTGTACACTAAGAAGATCTGGGATTGTTTTCATTTTATCTTCAAAGACCGATGTTTATTTTAGTGGTGAAGAAATCAGATCCGGGATTATTGATTTTGTTAGGATTTGATTTCTTGAACAAATTTGGTGAAAGTTTATTAGTAAAGAAATTTAATGGTGAAGAACTCAGACATGTTGGTCTAGTTGATTTGGGGAAGAAATATTGAGATTTGGTTTTGTGTTTTTGTTCTTCATAGATCTTAGGGGTTTTGGTTCTTCAACTATTTTGCTTGCTCCTTCATAGAAAGGTGTTTCGGTTCTCACCTTTTCTCACATTTCCATGATGTAGATGGTAAACAAGCTTCACGAAGATTCAAAATCGAAGATTATGGAAGAACAAATGGTGATGAGAACAAACTCTAGAAAGAAAAAATTAAGTATGACTAAGATTATATTTCAGTTACAGTACATAAATGGATGTATGAACATTTAGTTATTATCTGTACAGTGCATGACAAAATTTACAATACGTTGTTAGATAATATTCAGATATTGCAGGAATGCTTCGACGAGGAGGTTTGTAGAGCCATACGGAGTATTAATATTCATTATAAAGAAGAGGATAAACCGATGTGGACGTTAACGAAATCAGGAAATTTCTCCATAAAAACGATGTATAATCATTTGAGAATGAATAACACGACTCATATGCAGGCTCAAACAGACTGGTACTTTATTTGGAATATGAATATTGTCCCCCCGAGTTAAACTATTTATATGGAAGTGTTGTACCAATAGCTTACCTGTGAAAGCAAAAATAGGTAAATACATTGGAAACTCTTACGCTTGTGTTAATTGTGCAGATGACGAAACTCTAGATCATGTAATGCTCCATTGCACGTTTGCAAAAGCCATATGGTTTCATTTTCAGGTACGAACAGATCAAATCAGCTCCACCATACAATGGATCTTTCAGTGGAAGGATCTACAAGAGGAGATTACTCACCTATATGCCAAAATCCTTTGGTTTATATGGAAAGCACGATGTGAAAACTGTTTTAATGAAAACAAACAAAATCCTAAACAAATTATTGACAGAATCATTAATGCAACTATTACTCCTCTAAAAACGGCGACGATAACCACAAACAAAAGCAAAAAGAAATTGCTCTTGGAAACTCCCAGAGAAACCATACCTCAAGCTGAACGTTGACGCCTCTTTTACTACCTTGACAGAACAGGCAGGTATTGGATGTATCATACGAGATGAAGAGTCTAACTTCATAATAGCGGCAGCAGACTCGGTTCGATGCCAAAATGCTGAAGAAGGTGAAAGCCTTGCTATACTCAACAGTATGAAATGGGCGATAGAGTTGCAGATCTCACACATCCGCATTGAAAGCGACAACCAATCATTGATAAATTTTATTAACTGTCATAAAGTGAGTGTCCACTGGCAAACGGAAGCGACTCTACAACAAGTACATACCCTCATAAATCAATTTGAAGGCACCATCTTCACCTTCACTCCTAGAGAATGTAACTCTCAGGCTGACGCTCTAGCCAAATGGGGAAGAAGGAATTCGAGCAGGATAGTGTGGAACTCTGTACCTTCGTTTATTTCTGTTTTAAAGTAGCTGCGTTTTATGTAATGTGTACTCCGGTTTTGTTAATGCAAGGTTTCTCTCATAAAAAAAAATGTATTATGTGTATAGTACATTAGAAAATGTTTGTACACTCTTCAGTTCTCGCTATACTACCAAGTTCCTGTTACATGTGTCTGTGCACTGGACACACTACATTTTAAAGATTATGAATGTAATTTTCTGTTGTGTTCTAAGTTACTTAATTTCAGATCTTCTGTTTTGTATTAGAACATATTTGTATTGACTGTACATTTTGCAACTTACATTACATATTTGTATTTACTAGACATTTTTAAATGTATATTAGGCCATGAAAGGTTTTACCGAAAGTCCGCCCTTCACATAGTCCTCAAATCGATCAATGTTATCTTTAGTCGAAGTTGTATTACTCTGTACCAACAACTTTGTACTAAAACAAAGTTATCATTCAACCAAATGGCCAGTACATAAAATAATTTCCGATACACAAGAAAATTTCAGGTACAAAAAGTGTCTAGTGCATAACCAAATGACTAGCACATAAAACAATTCTCGGTACACAAGAAAATTCTGAGTACAAAAGTGTCTCGTACATAACCAAATAGCTAGTACATAGAATAATTCCCGGTACACAAGAAAATTCTCAGTACAAAAGTGTCTAGTACATAACCAAACTACGAATTACCATAAAACAATTTTCGGTACACAAGAAAATTTCCAGTACAAAAGTGTCTAGTATATAACCAAATGGCTAGTACATAAAATAATTTTACAAAAGTTTCCAGTAAATAAAAAAATGTATAGTACAAAAAATACTGTCATATAAATTTTCCTTGAAAGTAATTTACGTTTTGGAAGGAATATCATATAATTGTCCATGATATAAGGAATATTGTACTGAAGGAATGTATATAAAATTTTCATTAAAAGAATTTATGGAAAGAATGTATAGAAGATTTTCATTAAAAATCTTTTAAAAAAAAATCTGTCGACATATAAGGAGAGAAAATTTAAGAGAAGGAAAATAGTTAAGATTGGAGAGAGAATTCTTCAATTTTTATCACGAACCTAATGTTGAAGTTTCTCCTTATACCTTTTGTTACCGGAATATAACTGTTAACGAAACATAACTTTTACCAAAACTAGAAAAAAAGTTTAGAAGGAATGTTTATTACATTTTTCAGTAAAATAGTTTACTTTTCGAGCCGCTTGTTCTTGGATTGGTTTTGCTTGGTTATGTGATTTTTGACATAACCAAATGGCTAGTATATAAAACAATTCCAGGTACACAAGATAATTCCAAGTACAAAAGTGTTCTGTAAATAAAAAATGTACAATACATAAAACAATTCCCGGTACACAAGTGCATAAAATAATTTCCGGCACACAAGAAACATATGGAAACAAATCAATGAAAAAAATGCAGAAACCAATCAATGAAAAACAAATCAATGGAAGCAAATCAATGAAAATATGTTTAAAAAGTAAAAAAATAATTTTGAAGAGAGAAATCTGTAGAAATTGGAGAGAGAAATATATGTAGGAGAAAATAAAAAAAGAAAAATGAAATAAATCTGGAAAAAGAACGAAAATGGAAATATAAATCTGTTGAACTAAATTCGTGGAAAATACAAGAGAAAAGATCTAAAGATATAAAGAGAAAATAATGTAATTTTGGAGAGATGAAAACTATGTACACAGAAAGTTCAAAAAGGGTGCTTCTAAAGGCACCGTGCCGAAAGACTGTTAGCATCCAGAAACTTATTGATTTGGGTCAATGGTTATGGACCCGAGGTCTCTATAAGCACCGGTTTTTAATGTGGGTGACGTTCACCTTCGTTTTCTTCTTCCATCTTCTTCTTCCGAAACAAATCCCAACTAAATTTTCCGTCGACGGTGACGGCACCGACATCTACCGGTGACCATTCTTTTATTCGGAGCCATCAATCGGAGTGATTTGTTCATCATTCAACTGTATTATATCTCCTTTATAGCTTCTTTATATTATCTTTATAGTTATGAGTGTCAGACTTGAACCAACCCGAGTGAGAAACCGCGGATGATTTAAGTTGCGATGAAGGAAAAAAAAAAATCTCTTTACTCTCTCTCTCTTAGGCGTGCACTATAATGATAACATAGAAATCCACTTATTTTAAATCTTTATTCATAGTCTGAACGTTTGATTGATTTCAAATAGTTTGTATAAGAATTAGGCATATTTTTTTCATAAATTGAAGATTTTTGTGGTGTTCACGTCACCAAAAAGAGGAATTTCAATCTATACATGCCCTTCTCCAACAAATTGGTTCTCAAACTATTGTTCGGTGTTCATCCTAGGGTTTGTTTTATGTCTCTCTCTCTATATTTTACAGTATCTTTGAAGCTTCTTAATACCATATGTTACCACAATTTATTAGAAGAGATTTAACGTGTATTTAGCCTATGAATTTAGTTTAATCAGGTATTTAGGGTTTTCTGGTTATAGAAGCTAGATTTACATACATACATATGCCACTTGTTCTAATTTCACACATGACTTAGGGTTTATGACCTTTATTTGACCATTTAAATTTCATGGTTGAATCATGTGTGTCTCGTTAATTCAGTACTACATTTACCCATTTTAAAGGCAAATGATTCAATTAGCAAGTATAATGTTGAATTATTCAACAAAAAAAAAACAAGTATAATATTGAATTTACAAGTGCGGTATGTCAAATGGTTGAGGTGCTAAATTTTGTTGAAACTGCTGATTTTGTATACTGATTTATATGAAGGAGGGGTTAGTGTTAAAAACAAGCGAAATTATTCTGATTTATATGATGGAGGGGTTAGAGTTAAGTTGGCTTTGACTGGTGCCTACATAGTTGTACGGTGCTAACAGAGAAATGAGCAGTTGGGCTTGGTGCTAATAGAGATGGATGCTAACAGCCTTTTGGCCCGGTGCCTTTAGAAGTACCCGTTCAAAAATATAAAGAGAAAATAACCAAGGAGAGAGAAAATAGGGAAAAGCAAAAAGATCTGCAAAAAATATTAGCTTTGAGAGAAAATAAAATTAGAGAGAAAACTTAAAAAAGTTAGAGAAGAAATGTTGAAAAAGTTGCTAAGTTATTGGGCAGGATTAAAGAGAGATAAAGATGACGTGGCGGATAGATAAAAGTTGCTGGTTTTTGGGCGGGATTTAAGTGGATGGCAAGAACGGTAATATTCACAAAATTTGAACCCTAAAAAAGTAAATTCTCACCCCCACTTTCATTTTGGACCTGCTCCTTATATTAGGATGGCAGTGGATTTGGGTCCCATTAAACCCCTCTTTTTGGATGGTTGGGTCAATCCCTCTAAAGATAATCAAAAATAAGAAAAATTTCCTACGAGATCTGTTTTATAAAAAAAAGAATCAGAAACAACAACTACCCAAAAATAAGAGATTTAAATCTTTTTACCAACAAACAAGGGATTTTAACGAACGGTATCTCTTGATGTTTATGTTCAATAAAAATTCAACACAAAACTGATGAATAACACAAATAATGAAAATAGTCCAAGATCTCTATTTGATAAATTAAAGAGATGTAAAAAGTTGTAGATACTAACCCGAATCCATAGCTTGAAGATGATACAGTAGATTTCAGTGTTACCTTTGAGATTTGGACAAAATCTTCTAAATTTTTGGACAAGATCTTCTAAACCTTGAGAATGGACGTTGTTTTTTATTTCTCAAAAATGGGAGTTGAGAAATTCATGTCTCATCTTCTGGTTTAGGGATTTGCCCTGAATAATATGGGAACTGCCTAAGTAGTTACTAGCAGTTACCCAAGTAATTATTAAAGAGTCCATTATTCTTTGATAATTACTTTTGAGGGCTCTACACATGACATATTGATAATATGTTCCCCACACTTCAAACTGATATTTTATGGTCCATAATGTATAAATCGATTAGATCACCTTTTGGGACCCTTAAGTGAAATAACATGTATTATGTAATTAATACATATATTAGTCCACATAAGTTATTAGTTTTAAAAATACTAACAAGTCCTTCATACGAGTTCTCTTGTTGCTCAATGAGTCTTTTTTTTTTTGTGGAAATGCTCAATGAGTCTTAGTGCATGTAATTGAGAGATTTACGATAGCACATAGCCTGGTGCTTTTCTCTTTGAGAAATGATGGGTGACATCAAAATTTCAATCTTGTCACGAAAATGGGGTGCTTTAAATGTATCAGTTGGCTGAGGGATGCATAACCTAAGCTCCAAATTGCCTTTTACTTGGACCCTTGGTTATACAAGTGAGATGGGGCCACAACTTCACTAGGAGGACTCTAGACCTCCTCTAAATTGACAAAGGGAAGTTCGACAGAAGCATTCTGGAGGCGCCTTTAGCAAACGTTAGGGGGCTTTCAAAACACCCCATTGACAAATTGTAAAGCTTAGATATTTTATTTTTTTTGGAAGTCGACCACATATGTCGTTACATTTGGCACTTGATACATCATAGATGTGATAAGTTCGATAACCGCCCACTCAAACACTAACAGAACCGGGCCTATAGCCCAACAAGACATGGCCTAAAGCCCAACAACATAATTTACACCCTAATAACCCCAATTCAAATAACCAAAGATTCCACCTTCTCTGGGATTCGAACCTGGGACCTCCAGGGACTTCTGGAGTTTATGTCAACGCCTAGATTTAGTATTAGAAGGAATTTGGTACTTGGTAGTTCAAATAGCTCCATTGAAATTTTCTTTTCCTCAACGATGTTATAGTTTAAAGGCCCACTTATATGCAGAGGGAATGGAAGGCGAGAAGAAATTTAATGGCTTCTCGACTTTCATAGATTCTAACACATTTTCTTATGAAAAATATCAATAGACACTTTATTCTCTCACTTATAATTATTCTTTTTCAATGTTTTTTATTTGATTTTCATAAAAATGGTGAAGGAAGACATGAGAAAAACATTTATGCTTTGAATACACTTTTAGAATATTAGGTTTCATATATGTCGAATCTATACTTTGACGACTTTTGCCTATTTTAAAAACTCAAAGCTAAAAAAGATTAATACATCTACATGTGTTTATTATACATGTTGGAGTCAGTTGCATATTCTTATCGAGTGTTGGAATGCTTTTTCTTTCAAATATACCTATCGCTGCCATCAAGTATATCTTCTAAGACAAAATTTCTTCCTCGGTGGTTCTTGGTGATAAATTGTCTTCGAAAAATCTCAATTTAAATATCAAGATGATTACAAGATAACTTAGAGAATTTAAAAAACGAGATCATGATTGATTACTATAGCACAGTAGAAGAAAAATAGGTTGTAATAACGGAAAGGAATCAGGATTAACCTACTCTTGGTCTCTTGGTAAAGTCACATGATAAATTTCACGATTATGTGATAATGGAAATAATAAAATGAAATAATGGACACCAAGATTCAACGTAGTTTAGTCGGAAATTCACGACCTACTTTCACAGAAAAAGTCATAAATGGCTACACTATATAAATTTTTCCAACTGAATAGTTGTATAGTAAACTAGATATACCTCTAGCTACTAATAATTACAAGTTATTTTAAAGATAAATATATAAAAACTATGTATAGAACATATTTTGTAAATTTTCAAATACCTTAGGTTTCTTCTTGTCTATCTTGACCTACCCAATCCTCCATAAAATCATCTTATTATAGTTACTCAAAAAAACTTATGCTCAATTCTTAGTTGCCCCTTTAGAGAATAAGAAATATATGGTCCATTTACAAAGTCACTAGAAAGGGTGGAACCATGATAAAAAAAAAAAAGAACCAAATTTAGCAAAAGTAGATTCTAACTCCACGTATGAATATGGAGAATTAGGTGCTCTCTTGTTGATCAAGCTTAGGAGGAAAGATATAAATAACAAATATTTTTTACAAATAAATAGCTTTCGGTAGATGTTACATAAATTGTTATATTCCTACTTTTAGCCCCAACAAGTGTAATGGTAACTATCCTTCTTTCCTACTAGCAGAAACCCGCATATTCTCAAGCCTCCATATATTTATTCGATTTTTCTATAAATTTAAAGCACAATTTGTAACGACAAGTCTATTCCACAATGTGAATCATGTCTATTGCAATATACAGTATCGTGCGAAGGTTTAAAAGTGCCCCTATAAATTTTGGAGGCGCCTTTGACATTTATAGGAGGACCTATATAACTTCTTTTATATTGTTTGGTTTTGTCGGAGATAAGATTGGTATAGATTAATTATCTGCATAGATTATATGACCAACTATTCAAGGAGAAAGCGAAGCGAAAATCTACCCACCAACCTTGGATTTGAGATTCCCTTTTGAGTGAATCATATTACATGTGCATTCCTGTAATCCTGTGTACCAAACACAATTATAGAATGTGGCTCAAGGTAATTGCATTCCATCCTCACGCCCCAAACATGATCTTAAAAGATTTAATGTTTTACTTAATGTATTTATGAGACAATAGGTACGTTTGATTTTAAATAATTGATATTGCATCTCCCAAGTTCATCTTCAAGGGTTGAGATTAAACTTCCCACAAATATATTTAGAGGCTAAAATTACATCTTCCAAACTAATGTTCAAGGGTTGAGATTATAGAACTGTCTGTGCCCACCACCGGACACAAATTGTACCCTAGTAGTGTCCTATTTCTAGCTATATTATGTGAAGTTTTATGATTTAATTGAGAGACACTATACACAATGGAAAATCAATTAAGTATATTTAGAATCACAAAAAATAACCGCTTATTCCCTCATGTATATCAAATTTGATAGGATCCTGAACTAATTACGTGTATATTCAGTATTTCTATATTTGCAGAAACCTTATAGAATCCGATTTACCTTTTTCACCTAAACACTCCTTTAACTTGTTCCTATAAATTCAGTTACCCCCTTAAACCCTACTTGATGCATTATAAACCCCTCTCTCTCTCTATAAATCTCTTGGGTTGTGATTGCAGAGGCATAAACGGGATGGCAAAGATAAACAAGAGCTTCTTCACACTCAGGTACTAAAACATATTACTTCTTTGAATTATTATGAATTTTTAATTGAATATAAGTCGAGCACATATATATATGGAGACTATTATAATAAGGTAAGGGTCCAAGAGAAGAAAGAAACAAAGATGAAGAGAATTCGACAAAGAAGAAACAAAATATTTTAGATTATGATTCGGGTTTCTTTCTTCTCTTGGTGTCTTAACTTATAAAGCATCTTGGACGAAGAAGATGATAATACTCTAAATTTTATACACACATTCAAGAAATAAATTCCATTGCTTCTACGTGATAATGCTCTCAGTGAGTTAGATGCACTTACTAACTGGGTTACCAGTTGTTGGCGATATTTTTTTGTTACAAGGGTTATTTTTTACATTATCATTATTTTTTTTGGTTTTAAATAACTCATATATTAATTTAAATTTGTGGAATATATTGTCCCATCAATGTTTTGTGTGAGATAGTAGGAGAGCATATTCAGTTTTGGCAACTGAAAATAGTGTGAAGATGGCATCAACAACAAAAACAACAACAACAACTAGAGTTATGAATAAAAAACCAGAAGGTGATTTTACAGAAGATTCGAAGCAAGTGTTTTGGATGAGAGACCCGAAAACAGGTAACTGGATACCCGAGAACCGTTTCGATGAAATCGACGTTGCTGAACTCAGAGCCAAACTTCTTTCCAAACAATGAACGTTTTAATACCTATATTATCAAAAGGCTAAGTGAAGTAATGGGATGGTTGTGCTTTTAATATTATCAATAAGTTGGAATTTAAGGCAATCTTGAGCAAATATGTTATATTTTGCTTTTGACAATTGTGGTAATACATTTCAATTTAGGTATAATATCTTCGAAGGATTAATTTCATTATGTCAGTTTAGGTATAAAAAGAAAAAGGAAACACAAAGGAAGAATAAGCTGACTCAAACAAGAAAATCAATATTATTTTAGATTTGTTTCTAATGTTAATCTATTTTACTAGTATTTTTTTTTTTATTATTCAATAATTTATAGGATTTATACGTTATAAACATATATAATGTACTATGAATTAAAAATATATATAAGGTATTTGACGTAAGATGAACCAGATAACTGAACTGAAAACTATGAGCATTCAAATTATGTCAGCGTGAAAGCAACCCTAAACAACCATTAAATAGACTGACTAATACGGTGTACTTTATTTACACCTCTAAATTACGCAGAATAATTCAAAAGGATAAAATATAATTTTCATGAATTGATCCCAAGAGTTAAGGATCTTAGAGGAGGTGCACAATTATTGAGCAAAAAAGCCCATGTATTTTCAGTTTACCTATGGAGTAAATTAGGTGTAAATAAATTTCAATAGCAGCGAAAGATTTTAAATGTTTGAAAACACAGTCTCTCTGTTTAAATATAACGGTGGCAATGTAACTTAATTTCCAGAATAAATTCAGAATATATTCCATTGTGAAAGTTTGCGTGCCAAATTATGATATATTTCTCTTATTTATTTGGATGCTATATACCTTTAGAAACCGTTGTGGCAAGGATTAGAATATGTAGGCCGATAGAGAGCAATTCCTTTAACATTAAAATAGATATTTGTATTTGAGACTATTGATCTAACAAACTTATCCTAATTTACAATACCAATCACATAGAGCTGGCCATATTTCCATTTCATGCCTAAAAGGAAGAAAACAATGTAAAAAACCCTAACTCACAAGTTTTTGGAGTAGATATTATTTTGATATGGGCCAATGATCATTTACTCAAGTTCCGTAATAGATAAGTGGAAAATCGCTCATGTCAAGCCCTAATGCTTGTTTTAGACCATATATCGAGATGACAAATATATGTAAGATAAGAGTCATCTACAAACTCTGAAGGGTTGTGCCATATCTTCAGTAAGATCACCACAAAGAAAGACGTTTTTGACGTCCTTCTTTGGTAATGGCCACCCACGAGACACCTCCAAAAATTACATAAAGAAACATCATGGATATCCACCGCCACCACCAGCAATGCATCGCACATGATCAAAATATCCGCAAAGAAAGACCCATAGTCCCATACTGTATACTGGAGTCAAATGATGGAGGACGTGACTAGTGAGGAACTATCTGTATGTGAATTGTGAAGGAGGCGGAACAAATGACTCGGGGTTCAGTAGAAAAAGGTTTTCGGTGAGGAAAACCTAATACGTTTTTGCCTAACGTATGTTAATCTTTAAGGGACCCTTCCCTAGAAGAAATAGATGAGAGAGATTTTAGTTAAAGGGTAATTTTTTTTTTTTTGAGATGATTCAGATTGACCACAAAAATTTTGAGTGTATTAAACAATTTGAGTTTAACATCGACCCATGACTAGATGCTTCTTTTCATATCATTTGAGGAAAAATGAAAAAGACACAAGAATTCCCTTTCAGATGTTCATGAGAACTCATTCCATTTTAAACTAAACCAGTTTGTCTGATACCATTTTGAAGAAACTAGCCATTTCGATACTCACCAAAGCTTCTTTTGGACTTAGGATATTCTTTGTCATATTCCAAAGAAGTCCTAAATCGGCTTACTATAACTATACACTCAAGGAGTATTTTTCGAAATCTTGCTTTGGGTTCTGCTGAAAAGATATATGATTATGAGAATATGTTGAAAGCATCTTGAATAAGGGCAGTACGGCAAAAACACTTTCCTCAAACCAAAACGCCCTTATAAGACTAGAGCAAACGTTACGGAAACGGATTAGACCAAAATTTTCGGTCTTTCAAGTCACTTAACGGGTTAAATATCGACCGAGTACTAGGGTTTAAAGAGCTACATATACTCAACTTTGTAATCGTGTTCTTCATATACAGTGAAAATCATCGCCCAAATTTTCACCATGAAGTAGGTTTTACGACAAAACCATGTAAATCTCTTGCATTCTGTGTAATTAATGATCTTTTTGTTAAATACATCTTGGTGATAACATGAAAAATACTGATTGAAGCTCAATGAGAGAGGATGTTTGTCAATTCATTTATCCCCTTTTTCAACAAAAAAAAAATCATTTATCCCTGTAATATGTTTTGTGCTTGGTTTTTTATAGATTTGGTCAATATTCACAATGTAAGTCATGTTTTACTTTTGTATTTTTCAAGTGCCGAAAACAGTTTGTTAGAAATATATATGTGAGAATAGTCCCGTATGGGGGAAGAGGTATCTAACCACCAACTAAACATGGTATAAGAACTAGGGCCAACATGATAGACTTAGAAAGCCACATGTACTCCACGTCACCCGAAACAAAAAAACACGGGTTAGGCTCAAACAACGCCACACGTGCTCCACGCCATCCGAAAAGAAAAAAAACATGTGTTAGGCTGAAAGAATGGCACACGTGAGGAGTGTGTGAGATTAGTCGCACATGAGATAAGAGCTATCTAGCAACCAAGAATGTAATGTCTAGGTTATCTACACTCATTGTCAATTAGTTTTGAGTTGGATGACCACAAACTTAACATGGTATATGCTGATGTCAGAAAATGGTTTTCCGTTAATCAGCAAAAAATCGAGACTTGATGCATGACAAAGTCTCTTATGAACGAATAGTCTGGTTGATGGATACTCCTTCTTTCTGCTCTCGCTATTTGCTCCTTAGAAACCCGAGGGGAAACCTGCAAAGGGTTCGGAAATCGCTCTGACGCTCAAGATAGTCAGATTGCTCTTTGTAGTAAAAAGATTGAGTATTGAATGAACCTTTTTGAGAATGTATTGAGTTTTCTCAATGTGCCTCGAAGAAGGTGATGTGATGCCCTTTTACAGGCTGAATTGGACCGACTGTGATAGACGATGTAGATGAGCAAATTGTGATTCACCGTTTGGAAAGTTTGCTACTGTTTGTGTTAGGGTTTTCCTTTGTGGTTTATCTCGTATCTAGGATTAATAGAAGTTCCTGTGTTCAAGGATACTTCGTAGATATCCTGCCGAGGTGATAGATCTTCTACGAGACGTTTCCTCCTTTGAGACTTTTCAAGTCCAAGCTTTACTTAAACACTTAAGATCTTTAACCGGCTTACACTACAAAAATATGAGGCATTTGTAACGGCCTGTGTCCATTACAAATATGAGAAAAACCGTTACAAATTTCTTTTTGTAACGCCAAACAGCCGTTAAAAAAAAATCTTTGGCCGTTATAAGTAGTCCCGTGGCAAATACGTTTATAACGAGTTGTGGCTGTTATAAATACCTATTTGTAACGGCCTTACCTACATAACGAGCTATGCGACGCTCTTCTTCTTCCCAGTTTAGGGCGTAAGGCATCGGTCTAGCTTACGTGGACGCCCGTTACTCTTTTGGAGAATCTCAAGGCTGACCTGATTGTGTTTAGGCGAAGCAAGGCTGAAACCCCTTAGCTGATCTTTGCCGACCTCCCAGTTCTGGGCGTAGGTGGCGGATCGTTGCGGGTCCAACAGTGCTGCTGCCTTAAGTCGAGTTGACTCGTTGAACTTCTGACTTATTCTTGACTTATTGACGTTAATCAACGACTGGACATTTTATGCATCATCAGTATCAAAGCTCGGTCCACACGTGATAGGCTTAAAAAATCACACGTACTCCACGTCATCCGGAAAGAAAATAAAAACACAGGTTAGGCTCAAACTACACCACACGTGAGGGGCGTGCGAGAATAGTCCCACATGAAAGAAGGGGTATCTAGCATCCAAGAATATTATGTCTAGGTCCTCTCCACTCATTGCCAATTGATTTTGAGTTGGATGACCACAAACTTAACAATATCTTGATCAAGAATATAATGTCTCGATCATTTCTGCTTATTGTCAACTGGTTTTGAATTGGATGACCACAAACTTCAAAATATCTTGACGTCGTCTTCAATAATCACAAATAAAGTAAAATATGAGTCTCTCTATATGCGACAGTCCAAGCATTGGGGAATAAAATTGGTATCCTATGATCCTAAAAGAAAATTAAGATGAGGTTGAAGCCATGAGCTCTAAAGAACAAAAAGTTGGGGTTCCCACGTAGGTAGTAGGTTTTATACCTTTTATTGTTGGTAATGGGTTGTAATATAGTTTCAAAATTTTCAAAGAAAAATTAATGTTTTAGTTTCAATCCGATTAACTATATTAAACTTTTGGTTATAAATTTAGCAATAGAAACAAGCCAGCTTAGATGATCAAGTCTCTTGTTTGCTAACATTAGGTCCAGTATCTTAAATTGTGGTCACACATTTTTTCTTATTAAAACTCCAAAAAGATGCAGAGAATAACCTCTTCATGTGAACTCAAACCTCTGGCAAACGAAACTTATTTAACACAATGAACCCACCAAAATACATTCTCTTGGTGTAGTGAATGGACATTCAATCTGCAACACGGAAATCCCAAATTCCATCCGATAGAAGTGCAAATCCAAATTTAGAATTATTTAGTTCAGGTCCAGGTAAAGTAAGTTAGTTGTGCTTTAAGTCCCTTAGGTTGGTCTTTAAGGGCTTAATTCAGGCGGGTATCGTGATTATCACATCTTGATGATAGATCTTATAATAACTATCATAGTCCATACCCAGAAAAAAAAATTATATCATGGTTTACTTTTTTTCCTTTTCAATGCTGGTAGTGCCTCTATCAACATTTGGGCTCCAAAACACCAAGTTGGCCGTGATAGGCTTGGGCCGACCTTGAAGTTGAGGTTGTATTTATTCTATTTTTTTTTTGAGAACATTCATTACTATCAAAATAGAATTACATATTAGTCCTTAAAAGAAAAACCAATAAACCTGAGGACTAAACAGCAATCAAATTTAACAGATAGGAGCAAAAGCTGAAAACCCCAACTTCACGGGCTAGAGTTGTAGTAAGCAAGATTGTGTGCCTCCAGGTTGCATTGACGAGGACAGTGAACGAGATCCACGTGTATCAATCTCAGTCTACCACGGATGTTAAAGATTGTATTTTGGAGCTGCCAAGGAACCTCATCTGGACCGTTCAAAATCAAGTTGATGGAAACCCTAGAGTCACACTCCAATATAAAGCTCTCAAGACACAGCTTCTCCCCCAAATCTAAACCTAAAGTGATTCCCATCAGTTCACTATGGAGGGCCGATTGAGGAGGATAATCAACAACTATAGAATCAATGGTGATGCCTTGATGATTTTTAGCTACAGCCGCCGCCGCTTCTCTAGAAGCCTGATAAGATCCGTCTACATTGATCTTTATGACTCCGTAAGGAGGAGGAAGCCAGAGGGGAATCTGCAAATCCGAGTTAGTCGAGGCAAGGGAAGGATGAGGAAAGACAAACCTGAAAGTAATCTGATGGCTCCACCAAATCCGACCGAGATCTATAGGCTTACCATTAAAGATGAACTGGTTTCTAGCCTTCCACCATTCCCATAAAAGATAAGTATATATCCACCATTCTTTTTGCGAATAAGCACTATCAGTTAGTAAAATCTTCAGGTTGTTAATCGGATCTACTCCCATGTTTTGCAGAAAAGGAATCCCCGTGTGTTGAAGGAGCTGTAAAAATTTCGGACAAGTACCGAACAAATGGTTTGAAGTCTCGATCTGTAGTCCCTCACATAGTCGGCATTCTTGAGGTATATCACTCCTTCTCACCCCCAATGTTAGATGAAGTAGCAAGACCATTATGTAGTAGTTTCCAAATAAATAATAAAACCTTAGGTTCAAGTAATTTTTGATTCCAAAGTTTCTTCCATGGAAATGAGGTAACAGTGGTATTTAGGTCAGGAAGAGGAGTAATAACCCTATAATAGGATTTGGTAGTAAAGCGACCATGTTTAGTTGGTTTCCAGATAAGATTATCTCTATGGTTATCAAATTGGTTAAGTTCTATCTTCTTAATAGCATTCACAGTATTCGAGTCAAAATACTGGTTTAGGATGTTATCATTCCAGGTTCTAGAATTAGGGTTAAATAAATGTGAGACTCTGGAAATGTGATTGGGCAGGTTAAGAATCAAATTAGGTTTGTGCCCTGGAATGTCTGGGATCCAAGGATCAGAGATAATATGAGTTGAATCACCATTCCCAATAGACCAAATAATATTAGCTTGGATATTATTTTTAGTAGATTGGATAGATTTCCAAAAAGTGGAAGAGGACTTTGAATTAGAACAAGACCAAAAATCTGAGTTTTTAAAATACTTACTCTTAAGCAGTTGGACCCATACCTCGTTTTGGTTATTAATCAACCGCCATACCACCTTCGCGAGTAAAGATTCATTAACCTGTTCAAGACTTCTAATGCCAAGACCTCCATTTTGTTTAGGACTCCTGAGAATTTCCCATTTTATAAAGTGAATTCTTCTAGAGTCTCGGTCTTTGCCCCACCAAAAATCACGTTCGAAACGTTCAAGAGAGTTGATTACCTGTTAGGCAGTTTCTGAAAACTCAGAGGATAAGTGCAATATGAACTAAGAATAGATTTAATAAGAACTGTCTTCCCTGCTTGTGTAATTAATTTATCTTTCCATCCTGTCAAAGCGGAAGTAAATTTGTCAATGAGCCACTGATGACTATTAATTCTGTTTCCAGGTTTTAAAATCAAAGCACCGAGATACTTAGCCGGATCCGTCATGAGGGGAGCATTTAAAGTATAAATAAAATCATTCTTGATTGAAGCTGCTACTCCGGAGCTGAAGAAGAGTGAAGACTTATTATAATTAACTTTCTGACCTGAGAATGATAAGTACTCCTCCATGATATTAATAATGTTCTGTAAGTTAGTATAGGTAGAAGAACCAAAAAGGATCAAATCGTCAGCAAAAAGTAAATGAGTGATAGTAGGGCTGACGGAGTTGATTTTGTAACCTGTATAAGAACCTTGAGAAGCATAATAAGAAATAAGAAGGGAGAGAGATTGAGAGGAGAGGATGAAGAGATAGGGTGACAGAGGACACCCTTGTCTCAAACCTCTCGAAGAAGAGAAGTCACCATGCAAATTACCATTAACTAAGACCTTAAAAGAGGGGGTCGAAACACAATGCAGAATGAGACTTAAGATCCTGCCCTCCAAGCCTATAGCCCTCAAAATGGATTCAAGAAAACCCCAGTCAACTCGGTCATAGGCCTTGGCCATATCCATTTTTAAAGCAAACGCCCCATTTTTCGCCTTAGACTTACTCATAGAATGAAGAAGTTCCTGAGTAACCACAATGTTATCCAAAATTTGGCGATTAGGAACGAATGCATTTTGAGTCCAAGCAATACAATCCTCAAGATAAGGGCGAAGTCTATTAGCCAAAATTTTAATAATAACCTTATAAATAGTATTGCATAGAGAAATAGGCCTAAAATCCGAGGCCGAATTCGGATTCCTTCCCTTGGGAATTAAAGCAATAATAGCAGAGTTAAGAGAAGGGTGAAAAGAACCTGTTAAGAACGCCTCTTGAATATAGGTTGTGAGGTCGAGACCAATAGAGTCCTAATGGTGTTGATAAAAAACACAAGAGAGTCCGTCCGGACCTGGGCTCTTAAGAGGGCCCATCTCCATAACCACAGTTTTTATTTCCTCATAAGTAGGGATTTTAGTGATGTCCTCTAGGGCTTCCGCCGAAAGAATTTTAAAGGCAGCCAATAAGTCCGTTGGAGGGTTAGTCACCGTCTCTGAAGTAAATAAATGTTGGAAAAAAGACGATAAATCCTTTGCTATTTCATCCTCCTTAATAGAGATCTGCCCTGTCTGAAGTTGAAGACGATGAATTCTGTTCTTCTATCGCCGACGAGTCATAGCTGCATGGAATGCTTTGGTATTCCTGTCCCCATTATGAGACCATTTAGATTTAGAGCGTTGTTCTGCTCGAAGTCTTTGAACTTCTTCTAAGTGAATTATCTGTTCTTGAATA